>PVJX010031915.1:0-20826 GCA_004027295.1 Dolichotis patagonum | reverse complement strand
GAGATAGTCATCTATGAGGGTGGGTACATTGTCAGCCTCTATTGTAGTAAATTTCCTCATGTATCAAAAGCACTTACAGTGTAAAAGATATTCACTGCCAGAAGGAAAAGGATAGCGTTATCAATGGCAAATGGGCATGATATCTGCTTAATTCTGCTTTCAATACTCAATGCAGGAAAAAAAAATATTGGAAAAAATGGAAACAGTAAATTTGAGAGTAATATAAAAAAAAAAAAAAGAAGTAATTTGAAAGCCCAGTCTTGATCGAATCTTCTTCCTAATGGAATGGACACATTGTTCAGACCTGACCATCCCAGGCCTCCTGATTCTTAATACAGTGACATTGTCTGTGCTAGATTGTATTTTTTGGTTCTTTTGTTATGAAGAGGCTTCGCGCACCTAAAAATTTTTCCTGCAATTGTTTGAGTGCTCCAATTGACTTCACATATTTTAGAAAAATAATTTTTTATTTTATATGTTTATGTCATGGATCCTGATGTTTACAACTAAAAACATTTTCTAATGAATGAATTTACATAATTATTTGATAATTTCCTTCTATTTTCCTTCCCTCGGTTTGACAAGAATTTTGAATCCCTTTTCAACTCAGATTGCATAATTGAATTTTCTGATTTTTATAAACTTCTCTTATTTTATACAGTATAGTTTCAGTTTATGTTTATGCAGCAGGCATTTAACTGGGTTTTGCATACAGTTTAGATATTTTGATTTATTACTTCATTTCTGGAGTTGCAACAAAGATACATATTACGAAACAGTATCAAAAGTTGCTTTACCCATGATTTAAAGAAACTATCACCACACAGTAATTCAAAAAATAGAACAAATAGCCCCTTTTCAACTATTTAAAAAGTAAATGTGGGGCATAATAAAAGTTCTTTCAAAATATTTTTGTTCAGACATTTAAAAAGTACATTTGAATGACCTTCGTAAATCTGTTGAAACCTATTGTGACATTGAATTAAATTGTAAACATCACTTTTCATGCACTTCATTTTAAAATGTTTGCCTGGCATTTAGGCTACCTTATAAAGACCTCATGTCAACACTTCTAGAAATGTCTTCGTGATGTCTCTAATTATTAGGTTTGTAGGTAAGAAGACTACAAATTAGCACTGTCTCCTCGTGTCTCAGACACTTCATTACATATATTTAGGATCTGTAATACGGTGAAGTACATCTCCAAGATTTAAAACATGAAAGCAAAATGAAAAAATAATAAATATGACAAAGCTTTCAAGATTATGTTTTACTTTCAAGTAAAGCATTCATAAAGTCTTTTTATCATTATTTTTTCTCTCTTAATAAGGTGGTTCATAAGGAAGAGTTGGCTGATGGTTCCTGCTTAAAACAGGGTTCATCTCTTCTCGCCTAAATGGAAATCAAAGGAAAAATAATTATATTACAATACATAATGTTATGAAACATGATATAAGGAAAGGATTTTCAACACTAGAAACAGACAAAGGACACAACTTGCTTTGTGACTCAGGGTTTGGGTATAGAGCAGGAGAATTAAAATGCAACTTTCTTAACAGTGTCTCCTTTCAAACTGTCCACATCAAACCCAGATAAAGTAAATTCAATGCTCTAAGTATTTAGATCCATATATCTGTATTTGAATAGACTTTTATTTTGACATATGCTAAATTTGGAGGATGATTTTCATGAAACTTTACTTTCATATAGGTATTTTCTGGGTTATAATATAAAAGAGAATTTAGAATAAGTCTATAACTCATAATTAGTGAAAAGGAATTATTTAATTTTTAAAAGTTTCAAGACATCACAAACAGGAGTAGAGCTTCAAAACATGATACTGAATATTTTGTAACAAGTCTAATCATGTGTGTTTTGACATATTAATCACAAACTTTTTGTTATATACAGGTCAATTATTATATACTTTGGATGCACATTAAATTATGCATATAGACACCAGGGCAAGAAGCAAGAAGCAACAGCGTTTCCTGAAATCCACGCAATGTTGGAACTTAGGGCACTGAGCAAACCAGCAACCAGCCTACCTAGAGAGACTCTGGACCCTTGGGACCTGCACCATACGGTGACTCCGGGTGCTGGGAGGACAAGGAGCTCCTCCCCTCTCTGGGGGCAGCTGTGAGTGTGGCCGACTTTTGGTGGCCCAAAGTAGAGTGACCCTGGTGCCTCGGGACCCACAGCATGCAGTTGACTCTGCGTGCTGGGAGCACAAGGAACTCCTCCCCTCTTTGACGCGTGGGCTGAGAATCAAACATTTCATTTCATCCTGTTCCTCATCACGTGTCCCCTTCCCCCTCCTGCTTAGCAAGTGGGAGCCAGTGAACTACACATCTTGTGAAAAGATTGGCTATGTTATTTAGTATAAACTCCCGGTATGCAAAGATATGGACAAACATTCGGAAGAAAACAAGAGACAATAAGACAGATAGTGAAGATCTCTGGTTGTCTAGCTTTGAAATTTATGCTTTCTTATGTCCCATCCTGTTCTGTTTTGTTGTGTTTATTTTTACCCCCTTTAAAATAAATAAATAAATAAATAAATACAGCATATATATGTTGCATAATATGTTAAAAATAGTATATGTGAAACTATTTCTTTACAACAGAGAGGTTTATGCCCGACTGAATTCACAAAATAATTTTTTGGTATTTCCATTCTATTATTCTCTAATGAGGCAGAAAGTAAAAGACACACGATAGTAAATATGATGATAGCTTTTGTGGAGATGAAAAGGAATCTGAGCATGGGAGAAGATGGAAGAAGGGGAGGGGAAGGAAGGTAAAAAGGCTCATGTTATAAGATATATACCAATTGCTTACTATGAATGTATTTATTATGTATGGCAAACTTACTGATAAAAATAACTTACAAATTTGATCATTTGAACCTATTAAACTTGTTTTAATGCATTTGTCTACACACAGAAGGTGGAAAATACTAGAAACAGAAATCAATATATATTAGTGAGCTTCTACATTGCTAGGAAAACATACCTGGTATCCATGCTTCAGAGAGGGATTAGTTTCCTGTGGCTCATGGGGATTTTAGTCCTTAGCTGGCTCTAGAGTAGAAGCATTATTGCAGAAGAGTGTAGGGGGCTAAACTGCTCCCTTCATGGTGTCTTGCAAGCAAGATACACTGGAAGAGAACCACAGAGGAAGGGCCCAGCACCAGGTATAGGCCCTATGGTCATGTGACCACCCCCTTCACACACACATACAAAGCACTCCATGGTGTGCTTCACCAATCTGTTGTAATAATCAAGTTGAAAACCAAGATCACCAACATAAAAAGGAAGTATTTGAAACCAGGTGGAAATAATGATCAATTCTGCTTTTTTGGAGAAAAATAAAACAGAACCAGTGTCATATAAATATATATTCAAAAATTTAATGGGGACAAAAACAATGAAGATGGACAAACGAACCTTATTTCAGTGAGAATCCATAAGATATAGAAATATTTGAGAGGGAGAAATAAGATGTAGTGAATGATTGGATCCCACGGATGACAGTACAGAGGGAGTCAAGACCCCCTACTTCCTGTTACTTGACCTAGTGTAAGGTTGGATCCCACCATAGAGAGTCATTAGGGAGCGGGGCTGCACATGTGCAGGAGAAGCCTGGAGGGCTGAAAGCCAATGACTTTAAGCATGAATAAATATTTTTTTAATGAAACCACATCTAGAAGATCTGGTTAAACATACTGCCAAATCACTGCCAAATTAATCTAAATGAAGAGGACTTGACAGTAGCTCAAATTCTATACTTGTTTAATTAGAGGTTAATTTTCTTTTTTTAATTTATCAGTATATGTTTTCACTACCATCATCTTGAGGGGTGGGTACATGTACATAATACATTTTGTTTCTTTATTTTATCCCCTCTCCCCCAGTTCCATTTTCTCCCTTGGCATTCTTTTTGATATTGTTACTCTTAATTCATGTTTATGACATATATTATCCACATTCATCGAGATTAATGTACTTTTGTTATGAGTTATGTGCCAAAACTTTGAAGACAGTAAAAATTAGGCATGAGATAATTATAGTTTTCTATTTATGGGTAACAGTTGGCTCATTATCAATAGTGTAGGATCAGAGAAGCTTCACAGATTTAAACTTATTTTGAAACATTAAATTTTAACTATAAATTATTTCATTAGACAGGTTTCCTAAGTCACTTGGCAAGATTTCAAACATTAGCATGTGCTGGGAACTATGTAACAGAAAACATGTTTGTGGAAAAGCAGATAGTAACAAAGACAGGAAAATATTTCTGTAAAAATTATTTATACAACTTGAAGTATTTAAAGCATTTCTACAATCAGTTTCAAGCACTACCTCATAACTCTGTTGTGGCTGATACCATTTACTTAGAGAAATATACCTTTCTTCACGTGAATAATGTTTACCCTTGTTGCAAGGTATCTTACAAATGTTTCCTTGACACACCTAGTGAGAGACTATAAAACAGATATTTGCTTTAAAAAGGAGAAATAAAAAGCAGTAAAAGTGAAAGCATACCATGTAACTATTTATTACTTTGCTTTAAATGATATAGATTCCCACCAAGTTCAAGATTAGTTGCATTAAAACTTAAATAGAAATTATATTATTAGTATTATTTGAACCTTATTGTAACCATTTTATATTCACAAACTGCATTTCTCTTAGATTCTTTACAATAAACATGTGCTTTCTCTTAAATTTTAATTGATTTTGAAAAATCTACCAATTTTAAGATTCCTAAGGAACTATCCAAATACATAATTGTAAATAGTAAAACCACTATTTTTTTTCAAGTTGTAAAGAAAAATATTGAATAGCATCTTATTTCAAGAAAAAATTACTCTACTCACTGATTAAATAGATCCAAGTCATAATAGTTTCTTTTTTAATTTTTATTTTAAAGAGAATAAAACCAAGCAAAATAAAACAGAATAAAGACAATCAACACAAAACAATGTGATACAGGACTTCAAAGCCAGATAGCAGATAATCAACAATGGTTACCATAAGGCCTCTCGGTGTCTTCAAAATAGCTGCTCATACTTTCAGACATAGTAAAAATCAAACAAAACAGAAGAGGATAGAATCAATAAAAACAAAACAATGAATGCAATAAAGGACTTTAAAGCAAAATAATAGTGAATCCCAAACAGCTACCATAATACATCTTGTTATCTTTGAAACAGCTGCCCATGCCATTAGATATAATAAAATCAAACAAGACAAAACTGAGTAAAACCCAAATCAACAAATCAATGAAAATGATACAGAACTTCAAAACAAGTTAATAAGGAATTACTAATGGCTACTATATTCAGAAGGAGACCTCCCATAGATGCTACACTGCATATTGTTATCCGCTGAATAGCTGATCAGGCTACTTACTGGCTTTAGCCTTGCAAAGTCGGTGAAACATGAAACATTAAAAGCATTAAGTTGGATTTTACCTTGATAGCTAGCATTGCAGCATGTGTTTCTCTGGATCAGCTGGTCACTTATGGCCGAGGGTGGTAGAGCTTGGCTTTTGGCCCTTCTTGTCTCCCAGTCCATGCACTGGAAGGGGCTGGTATCTGGTTCTGCTCCCCTGGGGCCCAGCCTCCTGGTGCCAACTCAAGAGGAGGGACTGATTCTTGTTGGCGTCTTGTTCTTCTCCCCAACAGTCTGCCAGTGGTGCTGACTGTTTGACTCTCCCCTCAGGGGCCCACGCATGGTGCCCGCTCACAGCGAGGACTTGCTTCTTGTTCACTTTTTGTTCTCATTCCCCACAGTCCACAAATGGCACCAACTCATGATAAAAGGCTGTCCTGAGTCATAGGTTTTGCTATGAAATAGGATGTAGATTGTGTAAAATTTTACCTTTTAAAGAAGTGTGATTTATTTTCATTTTAATTAATAATTCAAAGGTGTAAAATACATATACTACCAAAGCAAGTTACTTTATGTAGTCAGAGCTTCAGCTACTTATTTTGTGTAAGTATGGAAAACATGGTACTTACACCATTTTGGAATACAAAATACATTTAAAACTGTAATTTTTGTGCTATAAATGGATGTTAAGTACTATTACATAGTCAATTGAAACTCTACCCCTTAAGTAACATTGCCCAATTTTCTTTGTTGAATTATTCGAGCCTTTAATAATCCTCTGATTCAATTATACTTTTTGAGTTCTACTTTTCTAGATTCCACATGAAAGAGATCATGCAATTTTTTCTGTGATTGGCTCATTTTGAAATTTTGATTAACATCCAGTTTAATCCAAGTAGTTAATCCTAAACTGTGTATTTTCACAGTGGAATAGAATTCCTTTTCATATACAAGTTTCGTTATCCATTGATGTATTGATGGGCACTTAGATTTTTTCCCTATATTTCCTTTCATTAACACAGTGAACACTGAAGGAAAACGTTTCTTCAAATACTTTTTTAACTCCTTTGAATACACATCTGGAAAACAGGCTCCTGGACAATGAACTAGTTCTACATTTCTTTTCTTGTGAATATTATAACTACACTAATTTATATTCTTGTTAACTATGAAAAAGAGTTCACTTTCTGTACAGTTCCTATCAAAATTCCAATATCAATGTATACTTAATTCTAAAAATCCTAAAATTTTATGGAACTATGCAAGTCTCCAAAGGGCAAAAGCAATCTTAAATAAAAAAGAACAAAGTTGGAAGCATCAGTATACCTGCATCAAACTCTTCTACAATGTTATTGTCATCAAAATGAAAGTGTTTCTTTTGAAGAGGAGCAGATACGCCAACCAATGCAGAAGAATACATTTCAGCAACAAATCTTCATATCTATGGAAAAAATGCTTATTAGGATATGAAGTTCAACCTATCTTTAAGTTCTCTTTCTTTATCCTTTTCTGTCCTCTGCCTTATCTTCCATTTTGACCACAAGGCAAGACACCTCATAAGATGTTGAACTGCATTGTAGAACTTCAGTTGCTGATTTTAGTATAAGACTTGTGGGGATCTATCTAGTGGCAATGGAGATTAAAAGTATTACAGTATAGCATTAAATTAATAATCATTATAATAATAGTCATTTATATTTGTCAAGGTTTAAGAATGTAACTCTTTGATGTTACTACTTCATAAAAAGGACAGAAGATGTGCAGTTAAGGATCTTGAGAATAAAACTTGTGCAGTTTATCAAATTTGGACCTAAGTAATGCAGCTTTAATTTTAAAGTAGAAACTGAAGACTCCCAAAGAAGAGGATGACAAGAAGGCTATGTATATTTTGGACTCTCATCCTTTAAAGGTGCATGAAAAGTCCAAATCAAGAAACTACAGAAGTATAACCAGAGAAATCTTGGAGAGAGAGTAAACCTTTATTGCACCATGAAAAGTCCTGCTGTTCTCTGGGTTTCAACTCAGAGACTTTAGACTTCTAACTTTAAAAATTCCTAGTTTTTTATTGTATCATATTATTCAAAGAAAACACTCATGATGAGAACATTCTTCTTAGCTCATTGATACATTCTAAGACTTTATGTGGTTTAAATTTGTCTTAGTTAATAGAAAAGAAAGGTTTGTGCTAATATTGTTTAGACAAGATATCATGCTTATCTTGTATGAATAGCTACTCCAAAGACAGCAATATACAATGCACTGATTACTGTAATTCTCCTACTAACCTGTTTTTATACTATTTTTTTTATCATAAGTTCTTTTTTCTCTTTAAATTATATATATATATATAATATATATATTATATATATATATATATAATGCTATGAAGAATGTTGACCAAAACTTTAAAAATTAATTTCCCCAAGTATTCATTTACTGGAACTTTACACCCCAGTAAGATGATATTGGGAGGTGACACATAGTCCTTAAAAAGCGCCACCTGAGATAATTACTTAACAAAAAAGAAAGCACAAAAAATATGTTTGATAAACACTGGTACAAAATTCATTACTAAGATCTTCCCAAACAAAATATTCAACAGCTAATTGAAGGGACTATATACCATGACCAACTTGGTTTATTCCAGGAATTCAAGGATGTTTTAAAATATGTAAATCAGTGGCTTAATACATAATATAGGCAGAATTAAATGTGAAAATATTATGATCATAAAAATAGATGAAGAGAAAGCTTTTTAAAAAATCCAATGTTTCTTTATGATTAAAACTTTCACAGAATAACTATAGGAAGATTTTATTTTACATTCATAAGTGTTAAACTAAATATTTCATGGAATTTCTTATATGAAAACAGCAAAATATAAATAAATTAAAAAGTTAAATAAAAGAGAGATAGTGGGAAAGATAAATATTGTGTTATGGAAAAAGACAGCAACAAATTATTTAATAAACTTTGCAGAAAATTTTTAAATAACAACAAATACTGTTTCATGGTTTTTATAATTTATCCTGAATTTTTAAATCCTTAGCATTAAAAACTTTACTCTGAATACCAGCAAGTTCCACTTTTATAAAATACTTTCCTTAAACTCACAGAGATTACTTCTCTTATTTGCCTTGCATGGTCAACTGGAAACTCCAAGTAGGTACTGTTCCCCAACAAGGATGTAAAGCGGAGTTTCTTAAATGGCTTTCACAGCCTGCAGTGAGAAGTGCTGCTAGTTGCAGCACTGATGATGTCAAATTGTCTACTTGAAGCTAAGGTACCTCTTTCTCTTAGAATTTTTGTGTGGAAAGTTAGCCTATTTATTAGTTAATTGATATTCTTTTTCATCACCCCACTTTTACAACTAAATACGATGAAAGCTTTATGATTATATTTTTGAAATATGCAATGAATTAGTGCATATATGTTTGCATTTATAGAGTTTTTAAGTGTGACTTTATTTTCTCATATAGGCTTTTTTTCACACTTTCCAAACAATGAAATTTATTTAAAAATGACTCTGTATCTAAGTACATATATGCATGTATGTGTACATAAATAATTTTATTTTATTTTATTTTATTTTATTTTATTTTATTTTATTTTATTTTATGTACAAGCCTAAGGTGGTGAGTTTATGTATATGTATATTGTGTGGGTGTTGTCTTTGTGTGTAAAGGTAAGTTTTTTAAAGTTAAGACAAAATTTTTTTTTTTAAAAAGATTGTTCTTTTAAATTAGTATAATGGTATCTTGAGAACTGTGAAATGCTAACTATGTTTCATGGGGCTTCATTGATTTTTAACCAACAAATATTTTATGACAAATATATGTTTTTAATTATGATATTTTAAAATTTTTCACTAATCAATAGATATTTGAAAAATCAGGTGATATTCAATATCTCTGCAGCAGTACATAGTCTTCCTTTCTTCTTTTCCTAGAAATCTAAAGATCACGCCATCATATACCACAGGTTATCTCAGCTCAAATAGTACTAAGTGAGGCGTGAGGAACCAGGCAGAGCGCTTCGTCACCTACGGCAGGCAGGGGAATGAATCCAGCTGGAAGCCAAATGAAGCTTACTGAGTACAAGGGTTGCATCATTTTTCCTTACAACAGTCCGAAAAAGGAGTCTCTGAGGGCTAACATGATTCAACTACAGACACAAACATGTACGCAGAAAACAAATTTCAAGGATACGTCGACAGCCCATGCGTAAAAGTCAAGGCAGGATGCCCTGGAGACAGATAATGCTTGTTAATGGACAGCAAAGCCCAGGTCCAGACCAGCCTTAAAGGTCAACTTTCCACCAAATGTCAGTCAGCAGAGCGCAGTGTTTGAAACTGGAAAGAGACTGCATATTGGGCACACCACTGATGATAACAGAGCATAAATTAAGGTTCACTGAACTTCTTAGGGGTAATAAACTAAGTGTGGGCAATTCTTGCTTAAAGTGTGTTGTCAGCAGTTCAGTTAGCTCACATGCATTTCTCACAGCTAGACGAACACTAAGCATCTGTTTTGGATTGGAGTGAATTTATTAGCACATATTTTGAGTCAGACATCATCTTTTCCTTCATCCACTTCCCTTTCACTTCACTTCACTTTTAGAAGTGAGGTTAAGTATTTTCATTAAATATTTCTTCTGCAATTCCTAGGTTCTTGATCATTTAAAACTTTATATTCCTTTGAAAACAACTTATAAGAAACAAAGTATTTTTAAAAGTTGATATAGATATATAAAAGCATATTATACTTTAATGGTATTACTAAAAGATTTCCATAAATTGAGACTTATTTCCTATTTCCCAAAGTAATTTTTAGCACCTTTTTATGCTTTCTTGTCAACTTACATTTTATCCATGTGTGTTCTCCTTTCTCATTATTAATTAGTAACATGCATTACTATTCTAAATGCTTAATAAAATTCAATGTGGAAGAGTTAAACGTTTTACATAATATGTCACTAAATATATTGCTATCTAAACCAATATACCTATGCTGTCATGAATGCAATATGAATGAAAATATAAAATGATAAGTGTATTGATAATTTAGTGATATTCAAAGTTGGTTTCCAGAAGTGTGACTTACAGTATTAATTCTTTATTATAGATATGCTAATTTTTGGTCTTGAATTATTTTGTTGTTTCAAGTTCTGAAAAAGTTCAGCATTTACTTTAAATTATTTTCATGTGAAGTTATTTTTTTACAATATGAACTTTAAATACTGTCAATAAAAATGACAGAAAAACATTTTAAAAAATGAAAAAAGACAACCACTTTATCTTTAATAATGTAAATTATAGCATTAAGAGAACATGTCAACAAAATATTACTCATTTTTAGATAAATGCATGATTGTTCTATATTTAATCTATTTTACTAATTAAGCATTATTGTATAGTGCAATATGTAAAAGATGCATTTCTTTAAGTGATTTTATGAAAGAAAAAATTATAGTCCTTATTTGATTCAGAAGGCAAAGAAATTTTACTTAAGTGAGTATATTTTTACAGAATTTAAATACAGCTAAGGATTGAATTTAACCAATTTTGAAATAAATGAGTTAAAATTTAAATTTATTAAACCATATTTTCAGGCTTTACAAAGTTAATCATCATATATACAGGTAGAGACTAATAGGCTGAAAAAACACATAAAATTTGTAAGAAAATTGTACTAAATCAAAGTATACTTTTAGATACATTGTCTTCACTGGATTACAATAACTTTTCTTCAATATTATTTGTGAGTTTTTTTTATAAAAGAGAAACCACATGGTATTTATGCTAATATGTCTGAGCTACTTCCCTTAACATTACAATCTCAAGGTGCATTCATTTTGTTACAAATGACTCAAATTTATACTTCTATAGCAGAGTAATACTACCTTGCGTATAAATACTACATTTTAAAATCTGTCCAATTGTTAACACACATATATGCTGTTTCCAAGGTTTAGCTACCATGACTTGATTTGCTATACAACAGTGTGCACACGTAAGTATGGTACGATGTCATTGACGTGTACATATCTGGAGAGAGAATTGCTGCATCAGATGGAATTTCTACTTCTACTTTTTGAGAAATCTCCATTCTGATTTGCATAATGGTCTTATTAGTCTACAATCCCACCAACAATGGAGCTCCTTTTCCTCCACAGCCTTGCCAGCAATTTTTATTGTTTGATGTCTTGATGATAGCCATTGATTCTGCAGTGGGATGGAATCTCAGTATTATATTAATTTGCATTTCTTGAATGGCTTGCAACATTGCACATTTTTTCGTGTATTTCATGGTCCTTTGTATTTCTTTGTCAAGAAGTGTCTATTCATTTTGGATGTCCATTTTTAATTGGCCATTTAAATTGGGGGGGTCTATTTTTTGACTTATTTTATATTCTACATATAATACTTTTGACTGAGGAGTAGCTGCAAAATTTTTCCCCACTCTGTAGCTTGTCTTATTACTCTACTGTTAGTTTCCATTGCTCTGCAGAAGCTTTTTAATTTGATGTGATTCCATTTGTTGATTAGTGATAGTATTTCTGGAGAAAGCAGGGTTTTGTTCAGAAAATCTTTGCCTACACTTATGTTTTTAAGAATTTTATATAATTTATCTTCCAGCAGGTAAAGTGTTTCTGTTCCAGAGCTTAAATCTTTGATCCAGTTTCATTATAGTTCTGTGAATGGTGAGAGATACGGGTCTCGGTTTGACCTTTGGCATGTGGAAAGCCGATTTTCCCAACACCATTTGTCTTTCTTTTAGGAAAGAGATTTGGCTCTTTGTCCAATATAATATAGCTAAGTGTGAGTGGAGTTGTTCTGTATCTTCTGTTCTGTATGTGTGTTTATTTGTTGCTTTTTCTAATACCATGCTGTTTTTTGTATCACTGTACCTTTATATTATAATTTAAAGTCCAGGATTATGGTAGTCGCTGCCTTGCTCTTGCTGCCCAGACTTACTTAAGGTATTATTGGTCTCTTCTGATTCCATATGAATTTTAGGATTCCTTTCTCTAGTTCTCTAAGGAATTTGATTCGGATTATATTAAGTCTATATAGAAGTTTTGAAAGTATGGCCATTTTACTCTATCAGTTCTGCATATCCAGGAACAGGGAGTATCTTTCCATTTTCTGATAAGCTGTTTAAACTCCATTTCATAATATTATAATTTTCATTGCAGAGGTCTTCCACTTTCTTGATTATGTAAGCATATCGGTTTTCTTGATACTTTTGTAAAGGGCATTTTCCTAATTTTCCACTGAGTATGTTTGTTATTGGTATTCAGGTACACTACTGATTTTTGAGTACTCTCTCTTTTTTTAAATTTTATTTTAAAGAGAAAAAATACAGAAAAAAGTGACAAACAACAACAGCAACAACAAAAGAACCAAAACAATAACAACATAGGCTTTTAAAATAAGATGATAGGAATTTAACAAAGATTATAATGTTGCGTATTTTTATTTTTAAAAGAGTTGCTTAGATTATCAGATAGATACATGCAAAATTAACTCACTGATAGAAAAATAAGAGAAACCACACCCTTGACAGTAGCACCCAAAAAAATGAAATACCTAAGCATCAACCAAATAAAGAAAGCAAAAAATCTATACATTGAAAATTATGTTATTCTGAAAGAGAAATTGATGAGAATTTCAGAAAATGAGAACTCTTTTTAACAAATAGCTATCCCTTAGTAGTGGTCTACAGTATACTGTATGTGTACAATATCAAAACTGTAACTTTCCATTTTATATTTCCTTATTAATTACCAATTTGTTGAATTACATGCTTTAAAATTTGATGGCTCTTCTTATCTCACATCTATAAAGTATGCTTTGGTAGATGCCTATGTTCTGTTTTTACTATCAATTACTATATTCTGCTTTGGTCTGAGACTTTGTTTCCAGATTCTTGCAGTGATTTTTGGTCAGTTTCAGGAGTAGCACATCCTCCATGTTGAACCCTACCTGCTCCATGCTTTCACAGCCCGTACACACCTCAGGGTGTTGCAGTATCATTGTACTAAGAGATACTATATTTTGGAAGTTAGAATGACAGAGGCATTTGAATGTTCATTCAAACATACTGAAAAGCAGTAGAGGAAGTCAACCACTGACTAAGATGATAGATTGACTGATGTGTAAAATCTCTGTAATCTTTCAGCTTTAGATCTCTAACACAGACCTAATATCTACTTTGCAGGTTTCTTTTAAAGATAAAAAAAATTATATTTTTTTTGCATGCAATCTATCTCCAGGAACAGTATTTTCACTCAGCAATGATACCAACTATTACTCTGGATTTTGCAAAGACTTCCTGTTTTGTTAGCTGTTTGCTCTCCCTTACTTTAACAGTGAGGCTAATATGTCCACTCCTTATGCTGTGTCCAACAGCAATGATACCAACTATTACTCTGGATTTTGCAAAGACTTCCTGTTTTGTTAGCTGTTTGCTCTCCCTTACTTTAACAGTGAGGCTAATGTGTCCACTCCTTATGCTGTGTCCAACAAAGAGTATATTAGATAGCACAAAATGCAGTGCATGGATATGGTAACAAGAGTGTGCATGTCTGGTAAGAATCATGCAGTTCACACTCAAAAGAAGGCTTTGCGTTACAATCTGAATGACAGTTTCTTCAGAGACAGACACACTCTAGACTTGTAAATAGCTAACGGTTTAAGGCAGATTTTGCAGTAAATTCCATGATACAAGGAAAAAAGGTATTAGTAAAATGTGCTGTAGATATGTCTAGCTTCTTATGGAAAGAATTGTAGGGCCAGAGATTTAGTTCACCAGTGTACGTGCCTGCCTGGCAAGCATGAGTTTGAGTTTGATTCAAAAAAAGAACTGTAACATATTGGTAAAAGCAGGATATTATTAATTGGCCAACCTTATTTTTTGAGATATGATCTGGTTTTGTGTTAGAGGCTGTGGTCAAACTTCTGATTTATTCTCAAATTATTCTCCATCTTCAGCCTCCAGTGTACCTGGGACAACAAACGTTTTCTACTGTATCTTGGCTAAACTTATTTTACCAGAACAATTAAATGATTAGATCCTATTAATATTTTAAAAGAAAGTTTAAAACATATCTATTAAAAAAGCATTTTATTATAATAAATGTCAAACTAATATAAAAGCAGAGAAATGTAGTATCATAAAGCCCATTACCAATTACCATGATGCAACAATTACCAACCCCAGGTAACATTGTTTCTAATCTAATATCTTAAGAAATATCTACCTAGTATTCCTTAATTTTTCCCATAGCAATGTATGCTTGCAATACATCATGGTTACACTACTTTGAATGAATATATATATATATATATATATATATATATATATATGTATCCTTTTTTATCTTTTTTTTTCCTTTTACCCATTTGCCTCCTTCCTCCTCTGATCTCTTCTTCATTTCTAACATATATGATATTTTATTTGTTACTTTTTTTCTTTTTATTTATTCTTTAAGGAGTCCTATCTTAAAGAAATCTTTGGACAGTGTATTAAATCTGAGAATCATTTGTTAATTATCTATTAAGTTCATAATAAAGAAAGAAAAGTACTAATGATAAAAGTAAAAATCCATGAGGTACTGGTAACTTCAAAGTATAAATTGTATATAATGTCTGCTTTTCCTATTTTTAGCCATTTTGTATATTTGCAATAAATTCCATAACAAAAACTAAGACATCAAATAGAATATTTCTATATATGTGTCCATACATTTGCTGTATCCTAATGGATCACCTTTCAGACTGATTTTCTATTTTGGGATGCACTTGCTTCTCTTTTTAGGGTAAATGGTACACTTGGTGTCTCTTCCCTAAATATTTCCAACATGCTACCTCTTCTAATCATTCATGCTGGACCTTTGGAGTTGTTTTCTGGACCCATTGTTCTATTTGTCAAGCAGCCCATTTTTGTGTTATCTCATCCTCTTTTTATGACTGTGCTTTGTAGTGGAGGTTTAATTCCTGATTTGTATTGCTTGAGTTTTGGTGAAGGTAAGGTAAGTAAAAATGATAAAACTCTACATTGTAAATTTTTTAATGGATAGAGCCTGCTCAACTTGTGTTCCTGAAGTCATTGTAACCAGAGACATATATTTGAATCATTTTTAGTTGACTCAAACTGCTCTTGACACAATAACCAATGCTTATGTTTGTGCACATGTTCTTACATTTAATTATTGTTGTTTTTCCTGTAAAGCTGTAAACCTTACCAAGTGGTTTTGGAGGTAGGTACATGCAAATTATTTGAATTTAATTTGGCTTACTTGGATGCTTGGTCATATTCACAATGGTTCCATTAAGAGATTAGGTTCCATTAAAAGATAGATGTTCTGTTTCTATTTTGTGAATTTCTATGATTTCACAAAAATATAAATATATAATTAAGTTTCCAAAAATAGTAACAATTAGTATGAGGTATATATACTCTGGAAACACACATACACTAGGTAAGAATATTGTCCATCCAGTTTGGAAAAAAAATGCAGTTTTTTGGTCAGTGTTCATTTAATTTGAGACTGAAGCAAATAGGCAAGCAAAATATGCAAATTGTTTTAGAGTTATTTCTAAACATAACTTGTCTCTTTTTCTAATATAACAAAAAGCATTAACACAATCAGCAGAAAAGATACACTTTCTAGGATTTGAAATTTTCAGTGATCAAAAATTACAATAGTTTTTAAAAAGGAAACAGCACAACTAAAAAGAGATTGCTATGAATAGAACAATGATGATATTTCCAAAGACTGTTGGTGGACTACAGTTGTGAGAATAATATAGCTTTTAATAGGAGCAACTACTTTGAAAACAACAATACCCAATATACTGACAATTGCTTCTCTCCTGCAATCTTACTCAGAAATTTTGTGCCATCATTTCTATGTTTCTTTCTTTAAAATAAGAAAAGACATCAACATTAAAGTGAGATATTTCATGAAAAATTTTTAGTGACAAGTTAAAACTGTAATCAGCAAATTATTTGGGCTAAATACTGGAGCCACAAGCATCAACTGTGAGTGTTCTTAGGGCAAAGAGAAAATGCATTAAACCTGTGAACCTGTCCAAATGCACTGGGACATCATCCTCCTGTGGCCAAAGCTTTAGGATTTGGGGTGTTAATAACATTTTAATGAAGATGAGACTTCTTTTTTTTTTCACTTCTGCTGCTTTTTAGTACCAGGAGTTATGAAATGAATACACATGTGATGCTGCAAATCAGTTTGAAGAAAGACTTGAACTTCAGAACAGTTCTTTACTACCATGCTTAAAAAAGAATTGGTTCTAATAGTTTGATTAGTTAACTGACTAAAATTTAACTCAATTTTACCAGAATTCAAAGAAAAAAGGATGTCACAATTTTCTTGGTAGCCTACGCAGGAAGCATCCCTAAACATAAGAATGCTAGATTTGATTAAATGGGGAAGAATTTAACACTTATCTCTCTGATTCCCACTGAGCATTGCAGAAGGTAAAAGGTATGTCCTTTAAACAAACATTGACATGTATGTCACTTAAATAATGGAGAGTGGTGGAGGCTGCCTCAGAACTAAGTGACCATAGATACTTCTCAAGATTCCAGCAATTAGTACAGATTATAAGATCCTGAGTTTACAGAGGCCACTGAATCCTTAGCAACAATTTAGAGAAATGTTCATCATGGATGACAGAGAAAATTTGAACTACAGATGTGATATATCTGTGTCTATGAGAATGTACGTCTTTTTCTCACCTGGAATCATAGGCATAAAATAGACGGAAAACCTAATAAGACACTGATGATTTTAGGAAGATTTCTGAACTAATTTTTCTAGTTCATTGTCTTTCCATGAATTGTATGTTGACTCAATCATGATATTTTTATAATGTCATAGTATTTGTTAGAATCTATCCTTTTAAATTTTTAAATATTTAAATTGCACTACAGTAATTAGTTTATTAAAGTTTTCTACCATTAACTTGATTTCTACTGAGGAGTCTATAATACAAGTATTCAAAATTTCACGGAAAAAAAATAATGCATTTTTTACAATAAAATTCTACCAGAAAAGCAACCATGTCCATGTTCATTTAACTTATAATTTTGTACTCTCAGCAGGATACAATGCCAATATTTACAATTATGCTGTAACATTTGTAAAACTGAGGAGCATCAGCTATATGAGAGGCATAAAATATGATTATTCTAGTGCTATTTGTTGTCAGAATGTAGTATCAGTTAGCAATACATTCCAGAAGCTTTTTCAATACGTACTAATGGCATTATGTGCGTTACCTACTTCAGTCTGTTTTGTTAATATTTTTACTTTTTATTCTTTATGATTTTATTCTTCTAGAGTACTTCAAAAATTAACAAACTCCTTCCTGAAAAACTTGATGTGTTAAACATCCTCAAATAATATTCATTAATACAAAGTGTGGAATATGCTGATTGTAGCTGCAGCAGAAATGTACTCCTCATAAATTCTGAATTGATTTACAATTTTCTTTAAAGGCAAATAACCACTCAGAAAATCCAACTAATAGCAGTTTAAAAGAATATATATTTATTTCCTCACATATTCCTATAGCAGTCTGGAACTAAGAAATTCGTCAAGCGTATCATCATTTTCTTCCTAATGTTACCAGTTAGTTAGCAAATTACTGGTTTTTCATTACTGAAAAAAATATAACTGAAGCTCCAGAATTCATTTTCTATTTCAAAACAAAAAATTTAGTAAAACATATCATTTACTCCAACTTTGACTTTGATAAGTAAACAAAATCTCTCCTAAGAACTATTATACCATCCCAAGAAATTTCTGTCTAAATTTTATTTTTTATTTGTTATACAGAAACAAAAAAAAGAGTCAGAGAAAGGGAGAATTTTAAATTTTTCAGATTCTATTCTGTGGAAAGATAAGAAAAGTTTCTTAACAGGTGTACACTGAGCTAAACTCTACTTTTAGCTTAAAGCATTACAATCATACTTTTCATACCTAAGGACTTTCAGTAATTAACTTTTAAATTTTTCATCTGTTTAGTAGGTCCTGAAATCATGTTCACACACATTATCTTAGTCCTCTTGATGTGCTTTAAACCTAAAGAGGGTTAAAGATTCATCCACATTCAGGTGGCAGAAGCTATTTGTATATTTCATGTTCATTTCCCTCCATAGTTTCTGAGAAAACAAAACCATGTATGGTTGTAATACTTGTTAATAAATGTGTAATTTGCTTTGTTATATTTTTTAAGTCTGTAGTTGATAAAGACAGGCATGGTAGTATATGCCTGTATTTCCAGCACTGAAGAGGTTGAAGCAGGAGGATTTCCATAAATTTGAGGCCAGATTGGGCTAAATAGTAAGTAAAGACCAGCCTGGGATACATAGAGACACCGTGTCTTAAAAAATGTATTTATATTTATATTTATATTTTTTATATTTATATTTTTTATATTTATATTTATCTTATATATATGTAGTTGAAAATAGTGTTATGTAAAAGTAGGCAACAATATAGGTCTGTCGATATGCTATGTATTTTCTAATAAATTTATAACTATTCATGCAAATAGGCATAAACTGACTTTATTTGACAGATGGGAAGACTACAGCCCCATAGAATAGGTGATCACTCCAAAATAATTCAGGAAGTACTTGATAGGATCAGAGTTCAAACCCAGAAACTCTGACTTTTGAGTTTATGTCCTTAACTGTATTTTATTTACTGTATCATGAAAGTACTTCTATATGGTTTCTAATGATGTAGAGACTTCACCTTAGTCTCATACTCTCAATGATTCAAAGAAAATAAAACTATTAAAGTGAGTTTCAAAATTCATTGTTCTCGGAAAACCAATATTAAAATTTTTTCCCTATATTTTCATTAGAATTACTATGATGTGAACACTGGAGTGTCATTTTATGGAAGTAATAATAAAATAAATGTTTCAAACTCTATCAGGAGTTGTTCTGAGAGTCAAAAGCTATAATATTAATAAATAAACAAAGACAGTAAGTCATAGGAGGGGATTAGAATTCAATAAAATGGGACTTTCTATCACCCTAAGTTTAGGTCATCAATAGAGTCTTTTGATTTAATTTATTTCCTTTCTACAAAGTGAAAATTATAATGATTCATCCAGTTTTCTTGATACATAACGTTTGTTTTTAGAAACACACCTTTCCACTTCACACAAGTAAATAACTGTCACTCTGATCAACTAATATCCATAATTGAGAGCTTGTTTCTAGTTGTCTTGTCAGGTTCCCTACTGCTAAAATTGCATTCATTATTCAGTCTTTGGAATGAAAATACCAGCATAGCTGTGGAATGACACACAATGTGATGAGACAATAATCTCCCACTTTGAAAATCATGGTCTCAAGAGCCTCTTAATAATTGTTTTCTGATAATGTCTCAGGTATGTCCGCAAGTGTATATTACAGTGGAGGCTATTAGTACGGTCCTGTGACTGTAGGTACTATTTCTTAGAGTACTGAATACCTGAGTTGTAATTGTGTAAAATAATGTAGATTACTTTGATGGGTGTACTTAGTTCTTTCTTAGCAACAGAGTCCACAAAGTAGGCAGACTTTTGTGGTCTTCCATTTCTGGGACCATGTGGATACAATAATAAATCATGCACAATTCTAATCTTACTCTTCCCTGTTCAAAAAACAGCTCAGTCAATTCCTGCTTTATATAAATAAAATCTAATTTGTTAATGGACTTTAAAAAAATTTTATAATCAGTTGTTATTTCATCTTCCATAAATCATAAGTCATACATTTTTCTCATGTGTCAGTATTTATAATAATGAGACAACTGGTTCAGTTTGAGTCTTTCTCTGCAATTTAGTTTCTGTGGCAGATTTTCCAAGTTCGCTGATTCATCTTTTATTTATTTTATCATCTATTGGTAAGATTACCCAGTATCATTTTTATTATTTAATATGCTAATTTTGTATTCTTGCAATTCTGCTGAATTTTTTTTATTAATTCCAACAGTTTTTCAGAGAACCTGTAAGATTATATACCATCTAAAATCAAACTCACACCTTTTTTCTGCACAAAAAATATATCTGCCATGGAGAAAAAATGAAGCATTTCCTTAGAGCATCCATCAATCAAAGAGCATAGCTTTTCTACTTTAAAACATTAATCTCAGGAAATAATATATTAATAACAATGTTTATACAAGAATGAACATAGCAGCTTTATTCATCTTAGGAAACATAGGAAATAACCAAAACTTTGATCAGCATAATTGTTAAACTCGTAATGTTCTTATTCATAAAATGAAAACAAGTTTACAGTAAAAAGGGACAAACTACTCATACATGGAAAAAATACAAATTATACTGATTTATCAAAAAAGTCCACAATAAGGGACTCCATTTTAATTCAACTTA
>PVJX010031914.1:0-20852 GCA_004027295.1 Dolichotis patagonum | reverse complement strand
TCCCAAGAAAATATATCAGACCAGTTTTAACAGTTCATTTTTTTAGCTTCACTCTAAGAAGAAAATTATTTATTGCTGAATGCCAGCTACTATTTTGCAAAACTTAAATTTATGTTTCTAGAGTATTCATAGAAAAATTAAATAAACTCTGCAGTGACTGCTAAAAGGGCAGAAGCCATTAGATGAAGGAAATATCTTATAGGCAAAAGAAATACAGCCTCCAAACATACATGAATGTTATGCAACAACTTTTGCATGTGATTATATCCACTATTTCTGGTGCTTAACCGATGTATTTTTGAAAAACTTTCTATTTCTCTCTTTGTGCTTATGTATAGCTTGGATGTGACCAATCACCCTAATAGGCACAGGCAACTAGGTTTTCATTCATACTGCCTAAATATTTCTTAGACAGTGCTGTAGAGAGGCCAGATGTAGATCTGTTGGTTTTATCTATTGAGCAAAAATTGACAAATTAAAAAAGTAAACATTTTGTCATACTAATATGAAAAAGAAAGAAAGAAATAATGTAAGCATTAACGCTTAGCATTAATAATGTAAGAAAAAGATAGCATTAAGAATCTGATACATGGACTCCATGTAACTTACATAGCAATAAATTTCCTCTTGATTTTTAACCAAAATGAATCAGTGTTATTCAAGTAATGTATTGGTTCCAGGACTCACTGAGAAACTACCATACAATGAATGAATTATTCCTATCATCACAGAAACATATGTGTCAAGCAAAGCCCCAAAGTGTAGGTACTAGACTAGCAGCAGTAAGTACAATTGTCAGAACCCACTTACATCCACTGGACCAGAAGCACTAGGGCTCAGCAATTAGTTCTACTGTGCTCTCTTGGTAACTGTGATATGTAAGAAAATGGAGACCCCTTGGGTAACAGTATTACCAATAATCAAAATACCTAAATGTACATAATCTTTCCAAATAGCAAATTCTTGTTTCATAGCATTAATTTTTCCTTATACTTCCCATTTTAAAAATTCATTTTAAGACATCGCCTGACTGTCCCTTGCCAGCTGGAGCCAGACCCTTCCTGGCTTTATCAGAGTCCTCGGGGTAAGGGGCCAGGGGTTTGGGTTTTATTTTTTAAAAATAAAACATATACATTATATTGCAAAAAATCATTTAAAGTTGTTTCAGTTTTCTATGCCTTGTTTTAATAAGTTATTTTCAAATGGGATATATTGTGTTAGAATTTGGCAGTGTTCTGACAAAGTGTGACATTCTAAGCTGATAGACACTTTATATATTCAAAACAAAGGCAACTTGCAAACATTTTATTGGAAACAACAATAGCTATATAGAGCCAGGAAATCCTACAAAACAAGTGAAGCTCCTGAGATTGGGAGAAATGAATCAATAGGATCTAGTTTCAAAATGACCTGGAAGTGATTCTGCCAGCCATAGAACTCCTTGGGTATCTGCTGTTATATAATAAACTACCCCTAACTGTTGCGAGGAGCAGCCATTTGTATGCTTGGGATTCTACAGAGCAGAAATTGGGCCAGAACACAACAGGAGCAGATTGTTCCTGCTCTAAGAGATATATGCTGGGGCTTAAATACCCAAGATGGTTTCTTCAAACACCTTGACCCTCAGCTAGTATAACTTGAAAAAATAGCAACCACCCAGTCACCAATCTCTCCACCAATGTGGAAAAGACTTTCAAGTGGAAAGGAGGCAAATTGCCACTTAATAGAGAAGCCCCAGCCACTGTGCCATATTCATTTCAATTCCAGGGCTAGCAAAATAGACTTCATCTTCTGATGAGGGGTGTGAAAAATAATTGGTGATGTTCAAGTCAGTACCTCAGTATATTTATATTTTCAGCAAAATACATTATATTTTGTCTGCTGAAGAATCTACTAAATATTTTTAAAAAATAGAAACAATTTTACAGAATTTTTTATTGCCATAATTAATATAATATGCACATTGAACTTTCCATGGACAATATTTAGATAATTCTTATGTTAGAATTATCATTACCTAGTGTAGTGTCTGGCATGTAATTAATGGGTTTAAAGATTCTTTCTTTCTTTGTTTCTTTCTTTCTTTTTTATTTTAATGAGGATAAAACCAAGGAAATTAAAACAGAATAAAACCAATCAAAATAAAGCAATATAAGTGATACAGAATTTCAAATCCTTATGAAATCAGCATAGTTACCATAATGCCTTTTGTTGTCTTCAAAATAGCTGCAGGTATCTTTGGACACAGTAAAAATTTAACAGAACAGAATGAAGCAGAAACAATGAAAACAAAACGATGAATGCAATAAAGGACTTCAAAATAAGCTAATAGTAAATCTAAAATGGCTACCATAATATGTCTTGCTATCTTTTAAATAGCTGTTCAGGATATCAGATTTAACATAAATAAAACAAAGAGACTAAAACCCAACCCAAGAAGACAATGGTGTCCAGGTGGGGATCACCTCCTTGTAAGGCCTGGTTCTCTTCCCCTGCAGTCAGCTGGCCCACTGAAGATTCTTTTAAAACAAATAAATAATAAATATTTAGAAAGATGGCAATGTTAAGGATCCTAGTTTGATTATTACCTATTTATCAATGTATTGCATTATCATATTCTATATCATAAACATGTACAACTAAAAATAAATTTTAAAATGAAAAAAATAAAAGTATACCAGGATTATTAGAATATTATTTTCATATGAATATTTTGCCAGATGGTCTTTAAACAGATATAAGATATGGTGTCTTCCTTGAAAGAGAATGTTGACATGAAGCATAATTACAGCTGAAAAAACCTGTTAAATGAGTACATTGGTAGATAGTAAAAAGTTGCTGAGGTTAAAGTTAATAGAAAATAATATCAAGTCCAATTGACAATGATATCTGCATTGACAGCTGAAATCTGAAACTAAATTGACATGAAGGAACAAGTCTGCAGCCAAGATTGACCAGATAGTATAAATCAGTTTGATTTTAGGTTGCATTTGTGAAATTCTTTTTTCTATCAATTCAAGCTTAGTTTTGAATGAGCGCCCTGAGAAAACGTTCTAACTGCTTGTTGGTGGTTTAAGGACAAAGGGGTTTCAGAGGGGTGTCACGAGCAATTTGTCTAAGTTTTACTGAGTAGTACTGTAGTTTGCTTTAAAATACATATAAAGTGTTATCCGTAGATTTGTCTATGTATGTTTCTTCCAATGGGTCTGAAAAAGGATCTTACTAGCTTCAAGATATTTTCAAAGGATTAAGGAGAAACATTGCATATTACTTGGAAACATGGTAGATTGTTAGTAAATTTCACTCCCTGTTGAAGAAATTTATATTCCTTTTCATTTTCTTCTTTTGGTTCAAAGGCCACAATGCCTGGAAAGGAAACAGTCTCTCTAATTGCATATGCCAGTGCCTGTCCAGTTGCTGTTTTATCTGTGCTGTTTTCAGAAAGGAGAAATGCAGCCTGCCATTTAAAGAACTGATTACTCCTTTGAAGTTGGTTGGCAGGTTAGTTTACAGATTAACATTTTGTGGATGCATATTTATGGTCTAGAATCCCAAGTACACACTTTATAATAGAATATGTGAGAGAAAGATGATAAAGTGGCCCAACCCAGCACATCATCCCCATGGCAACTACATCACAATAAAAAGTTACTGCTGATATAAAGGCAACTTGCTTTTTTCATGATGCAAAATACGGCCTTCAAAATCTGCAAATTGAGACTGGCTCAGACAGGCTATTTCTTTTTCTATCTCTCTTTTTTGTTCTCAGTACCTTTCTTTCTTTTTTTTAATCTTCATATCTTTTCACTAACTTCTTCCCTCTCTTTTATGTAGCCATGAATAGCCGAGGAAAATTAGATTCTCTTTTATCCCCCTGAAGGAACTTTTTCATCTACCCTAAGCCTAATAACTACAAACACAGTTTAAATGATATAATTGTCAGCTAGTGAGGAAGCCACCTCAGAATTACTGAAAACTAAATGTTTGTTTAGTTTCATCTTTGTTTCTTCCACAATGCTCTGCTCCTCCAAATAATACATTCTGATTAAACACATACAAAAGAATTTTCCCAACATTTATCCTTTATTATTTTTTCCAAGTGATTCATTCTACATCCTAACTGGCGAAAAGCTTCTATCAAAATTGATGAAAAATCCTACTGTGGTCAGTCACTTGGATCCACAGTGTTAGTGAAGGACACTAGTTATTTTGAATCAAGTACTATTTCCCTTTTGCCAATACCAGACAAATTCCTTGCCTCTTTGATAGTATTGCAAACTACTTCTGTATATTAACATTTCTGGTTTCGGTGAACCTAAGCAAGAGGTACTTTTTAAATTTATGGTAACTCTTCAATTAAATCCTGGATGGCTAATTCTCCTTCTAAGTATTCAGTTAGCTCTCTCTTCTTGACACATAAAACATTCAAAGTGCCTCTTAATTTCAGATAATGTTTTAAATTGATTACTGGTTTTCCATATTGGAGAAGATGGGAGGGGAAAATAAATGTAACCATATATGCAACTACAAATACATATGCATATTTCCAATCATATATATGTATATATAGTTTTTTTAATACTTCATTACTTGTTGATAATGAGCACCAAAAGCCTTCTCTCTTTTTTTTGCTAAATGCATTCTGACATTCAGACAATAACATCAATTAACAGCATTGCCAAGCACTAATTATTAGGCCAGAAATTTCAAATCAGTAGAATGTTTGCTTTCGCATCTCAAATTTATTGTGGAACTTGCTAATCAGTTTATGGCTCTCTCTCAGCATAAACATAACTTCAAAATTCTCAATTCAGATTTCCAAGCAATGACTGTCAATTGACTGGAACTACCCCCCAATACAAAGCCTATTTCTTATTCCTAAATAATATGACATACTTGTCCTGTACTAGATTAAAATACTTGCCAAAATAGGAATCAATCAAATTCAGCCACATGAAGTAAACAGGGATATTTTGCTAGACACAAAATCTAAGGGATCATGGAACACAATGACAGACAGTAGTAGCTCTCACAGTTCTTTAAGAGCAGGGCTCATGAATTATCTTCAGATCTCCAGACTTCCTCTCCAATAATGTGAAATAGGTGGATGAGTCAATGCTTGTTCAACTGAATTAAAATTCCAAAAACATAGATGAAGAGAACATGATGTGTAGAGTAGTCATCCAAGAAACTAGGTGAATGCTAAGACAGATTTTAATCAAGTGTCTATTAGTTAAGGCTGTTTACTCAGTTGCTACTTGTATGGTGTTTCTTGTTTTCCAGGTCTGTCTTTGACATAAGAATGAACATATGACCAATTCAGACTAATGTTATAATTAAACCATGGGCCCTAAGAAAAATGCCTGATGGATTAGTATAAAGTCTAGGCAAGATCTGAGACTACACTTGGATTTTGCTATCTGGATCATACTTTTAAAAGTTTCATTCTTCTCTGGTCATTGAGTTGTAAGGAGAATGAACACAGTCCTGATGAGAAAGACACCTAGTCTGAAAAGGTCAGCCTAGTAGGCAGAAATAAATAGTTGAAGGACATAAAATTCTGTAAGCACTTTATGAAATTGGTTTTTATTTTTCTGGGCCTAGAAACACGCTTCTCCTTTCCATGTTTAAACATGGGTGGCTTGCACTTTTTCACATGAATGAGTTCAAGTTAGAGATCTTTATTCCCTGACTACAGAAGAGTTCTAATCAATAGAATCAAAATTCTAGTGGTTTAACAAGGGGTATGCTGCACGTGGGTGAAGCAGTTTAGGGGCTTAAGCACAATGCAAAATAGAAATCCTTGTCCTAACCCTGTCCTAGAAACTGTACAGTGATATCAGAGCAGGACTTAGAGTAGGATTTCTCGATACTTTCCTGCTTAACTGTTGACTTCATTGTTTTTTTCACTCAAGAGCACAGGCAAATCTGTAGGGGAAGAAGTAGATTTGATTTCCAGAAGCTTCATACCTGCAGCTGCACTCTCCTCTGCTAAAGTCAGAGTGCTGATTATGAAAGAATGGGAACCTGAATGCTGGACCAGAAGCATATAAAGACAGCTTGATTAAGCTAAAAAATTTCAACTCTCAAATTCCATGGGTTTCCTGTGGCAGCGGAAATGGTTCTTTAATTCTGTCTGAGGAGCTCTGGCTTCCTTTGTGTAAACCATTCATAATGAATTTTCCCTTCACGGCGCTGTGGATCTTCCTCAGGAATACTACTATGATCTTCAGTTGTTTTTTTCCTTTTTAAAACATGGAAGTCCATTCAAGGCCCAGTAAGAGTCAAAGGATGATACACAAAGAGTTACCTTTACATCACAAAGAACTACATACTCTATTTTTCCTGATTATACAGACAGGAGGTGCTTGGAATAATGGAATAGCTTGTGATATAAGATTGTCATATCATATAAAATGTAAAATTGGACAAACCTAAATTTAATAACATGGCATAAAAGGCAATCAGACTAATCATTTTAGCTTAAGGGATGAGAAATAACTAAGGATGGTAGTGCTTTAAACTTACTGGCATAGGCTCTTACTTCAGATACAGATTCAGCTTCACTCTACCAATGATTCTACCAACACTACCACCAATGGACTTGTTGCACGGATTGGGTTGTTGTGGCTTCCCCATTGACCATAAGAATAGCCATGTTAATACTTAGAAGAGGGGAGCCGCGGCCATCCCAGGGCGGGAAAACCAGAAGCAACAGCGTTTCCTGAGATCCATGCCATGTTGGAACTTAGGGTGCTGAGTCAACCAGCAACCAGCCTGCTGCCTACAGGGGAACGGGCTTAGAATCAAACATGCCATACCCTCCCTCCACCCCCCGCTAACAATCGGGATCCAGGGATCTGGGTATCTCTTGGGAGGTGACCATATGTGGTACAGCAAGTGGGGGGAGTTTCCTTCTACTATCTCTGAAGGCAGATATTTTTAACACTGTTTTGCTTTGTCCTGATTAACGGTGTTGCTCTATTCAATATTCTGTTTTGATGTGTTCTATAATGTTGTGTATTTCTTTTGATTTTGCTGTAGCTAATACAAGAACAACTATTGTGAAGATAACGAGATATACAATGGTGCCTATTATTGTTGTCCTGGTGACCTGCTGTGATATGTTTTGTGCCAAGTTTATTATACTGTCTCAATTGGCTTTATTCCATCCTGTTTTGTTGTATATTACTACCTCCAAGTTAATAAAAATTAAATAAAAATAAAACAATAGAACATGAGAAAACAAGGTAACAAAATACCTCCCAAAACTCCAAACTCCATCAAAGCTGATCTATGTGACATGGATGAGGAAAAGCTCAAAAACAAAATAACAGAATTATATAAGGTGATTAAAAAGGAAATAACAACAACAAAACAGATCAGTAAGAAACTGAGCAAGATGAAACATGTTATAACTAAACAGATAATGTACTTAAAAAGCAAAAGGAGGAAAAGAAAGTGCTCTAAAGGATATAACTGCATGTATGTTTAAGTGTGTGGGATTGATAATATATTACCAAGATTTTGTTGGATCATTGAACAGAACTGTTTGCAGCCTCACTGTTTGTTCACTTTGTATGCCTTAATTTTGTAACATGAACAACTATTTCTAAGAGGACAATATGTAATTTATCAAGTAGTGATTTCTTAATGTTTTTTTTGAAATTCTGTATTATTTCTACCCATTTTTCTGTTTTGCTTTTTTTTCTCTTTAAATAAAATTAAAAAAAAATTCTAAGACGAGCCCCAAGGAATCTCTTGTACTCCAAGGATACCCTTCCTTCCCTCCACTGTAGAGTAATAATCAACTTTCCATTGGTAACCTGGACCAATCATTACTGTCAAGACTAGAGTTCCTTTTGAGCTTGTTTCTTCAGAGGCATTAGGAGCCCAAAATAATCAGGGGAAGTCTTAGCTTCCATTTCAGTGGAACTGTTGTTGTACTTCCTGGTGAAAGTCTTCCCCTGACTAGGGATGTTTGACTACAGTGAGGAACCCAATACTGAACTGGTCTGCACCAAAGCCACAATGTCAAAATGGACTTAGTGTACTATGAAGGAAATTCAGTGACTTAGGATGATTTGAATGATAGAATAGAAAGAGTGTGTAAGACCTACTTGCCCATCCTGAGAGGCATAGAGGGCGCATAAAATTTCTATGACAGAGAAATACATTTATAAGAAATCTTTTAAAAGTTTTGTGTCAGCTCTCCTCCATAGATCATAAATTACAGTGGCAATCACTGCTTTGGCCTGAGATCCCTAAATCCAGAGGAGACAGAAGATTGTGTGGCATCAGGGGACAAGAACATGTGAGTGTGATTATCACAGTGAACACCTGATCTGAGGAAGTAACCAGAACTGTATGTCTCACAAAAATCTATAGTGTTGTGCAGCTACTCACGAAATTTATAGGAATTAAATAGATGCTATATTCTTAGGATACTGGAGAACTGAAATTCTCCTATGGAAAGAGTTTAGAATGTTGTTTTCTTCCCATATAGGGAAATAGTAAGATGTATGAGTCTGTAGCAACTAGCTAGCCAATAGTGTGGGTGAATGACCAATTGCATGGAGAGAATGAAATTAGAAAACTGGTGCCAAGGACCTCTGAGGGAAATATTTGTAGATAAACCTTTCCAAGTTGGCATAGATCACAAGTCTGATCATAAGAATGATCAGTAGCTGAGGATTTTTGTAAACAAGTGGATCAAATAACCTATTCTGTGGATACTAGTTATCAGTCTCCCTCAGTGAATTCTGTCAGCATTCAATTGTATAAGCAAAATGATCACAACTAAAGAAACAGAGGTTATGAATGGGCTCAGGAACATAGATGTGTTAGTAACAGTCAACTTTAGAATTTAAATTACAGATCATGAAAAGAAAGTGAGAAGACTGAATATCAACCAACAAACTTGTGTCCTTTTCTGGGAAAATGGCATGCTTTTGGTTTTTGCAGGATATTGGTATCATATAAGGTAGTAACTTGACTTCATTCATTGTCATTATTTGAAGGTTAAGTATACATTAGAAAGATGTGTGTGTCAAATTGATGTGTGAACCTGGCTTGATCCTCAGCTTTGTGGTCAGGTAGTAAGGTAGGTGCTGTTGTGAAGCAGTTTTTGCAAATGTAGACTGCCCCCTTGGATGACTTTAAGTAAAGGGGAGAATCCTGAGTAAGCTTAATTGAAAATACATGGAACTAGACTATATCATGCTGGACAAAATAAACCAGACAGAGTAAGATACATACAGCATGTTTTCTGTCATATATGAAGACAAACAAAACAAAATAACAACAATAATAAAAGAAGATTTGAGAGATAAATACAGAACAGAAAATGTTCTGAGGAGAGGTGGTAAGAATAGTAGATGAAGGATTGCTGGACAGTTAATGCAGTTATATTCATCTATGGAAATACTATAATCCCATTAATTTGTGTAATTAACATGTGATAATAATTATAATAACCTATGTAATGAAAATTTAAATGCTTTTATGTATCTGTGTAGGCACTTTAAATATACAAAGCTATGTAGAATCTCATTTTCAACTTATTAAATAAAATGGCTGTAGTAAAGTTCACTGCAGGAATAGATTTAATATTTAAAAAAATATATATATATATTTGAATGATTTACTAAACATGCATATAGTAGCCACCTGCTGAATCATAGGTAGCAAAATGACTGTGTGTTGGAAGCAGGAAGATTCAGTTGAAAGCCGGAGGTCTGAAGCTCACTGCAGACTCCATAGTCTATGGGAAAGTGAAAGGGTTTGTATTAGGCAGCTGAAGATTCTGCACTAGAAGCCCAAAGGAACTGAAGACAAATGTCCAAAGAAATAGCAAAGACCAGCAGATGAGGCATTCTGTAAGTCCACCCATGGTAGTTTTGTCAGAAGCAGTAAGTGCACGGAAAGCAAATACAGAATGGAATAATAGTGCATGCTAGGAAGGACAAAGCATTGCCATTTTCCTGGTGGAAGTGGTTAAATGTAATAAATTAACCACCAGGACACAGGCTGATCTCTCCATGGATTCATATAGTGTCAGGGATTCAGTGTTAGTTTCATTCCTGGCAGACTGAGTCTGTTGTAGTCAGGGGTTGTGAGAACAATTACAATCAGGACACAGACTTATATTACATTATGATGGTCACCCAGAATTAAACACAAGAAAGTGCAGGAAATCTGTCCACAATACTAAAAACCCATAACATTTAGCCAAGTGCCTGGATACCATAACAATGTCTTGCAGGAGTCCAGATGAGGACCTGGAGCCCAGGGCAATGCCTTCCACGAGTCCAGCTGGAGATTTGGAGCCCACGAGAAGGACTCACACCAGTCTCTTTTATGGATCTGCACTGTGAAGGCCCAAAGGTCAGCAGAGGAAGCTAGAAAGTCTATACTAGCGGGTTGAGGGAGCTGTGCTGTAGGTTGAGGGTTCTACACTGGGGCCAAGAAGCCACAGTCATAATAAAGACCAGGGCTGTCCTGAAAAGCACCACAGCCATCCTCAGCGACATGAAGGTCCCAAGTTCCTCCAATGATGAGAAGAGTTGAATACATGCCAGAAAGCCAGCGTGACAAGCTTCTCCTGGAGATTAAACAGCTCACATCTTCCCCTCTGGAGCCAGAAAGTGATGCTTGATTTAAGGACCAGAGCTCCCCCAAAGTGATCCACAGCCACTCTCCCCAACAAGGTCCCGAGCTCCTCTGATGACAATGGCTGAACTCACACTGGGGAAGCTAGCCATGATGAGCTCCTCCAGGAGAACCAGCAGCTCAGAACAGCAACACATAGGAGACCCCACAACACCTAGCTCTTCTTCTCCACATCTCTATTTATGCTGGCAACTTTCCTCAGGTGGGCTATCTGCATTCAGCACCATACCGTTTAATTCAGCTGGTGTTAAGCTGACCACCAGTTTTTAATCCATAGCAGTCTTAAGCAGTGTCTGTAGCTAGATCAACCTCGGTGAATGAAAGTTCAGACAGGCAAGGCCACAGTCTCCAACTCTTCCACCTTGACCACTTTGTCCATGAATCTACTGGGCAATGAGTGAGGAAAATATTGATTGCTATCCATGCAATGGGTTGCCCTATCTACTTGATTAATAAAGTCCTCTTCTGAAATCACCATTTGGTAAGCATTTGCTCAAATATCTTTACACCTTTCACACACATGGACAGATCTACCCACATACCTCTTCCCTGAATATCTTTGTCACCAATTTTCCAGTCGTGTTCCTTCCAAGTCTGTGGTCATCCAACCAGACCACTAGCCCATGAATAAGTATATAGTTTCACATCTAGCAATTTCTTCTCAAAAGAAAAATGTACAACCAGGTGCACTTAGTTTGGTTCACAGTGAAGAGTTCTTTTCACTGCTGTCCTTCAAGGATGTCCTGGAAAGTGTCTGCAGTACTTCCACTGTCCACTTTCAGGAGGGTCCTGCATAACATACAGAACCATCTGTAAACGTGGCCCTAATCTTATCTTCATCTGTCAGCTGATCATATGGTACAATTTTTTAGGCCATAGATACATGTTGGGGGACAGAAAGCAGAACAGCAGAAGTGCGAGCCATGAAATTTGGACATCTTCATGTATCTTGTGCCTTCTGGCCCTGCTCACACTTGGGCATGTATATACCATTTCCATTTAATAATGGACTGTTATTGCATACTTTTGACTTTATGAGTTAGTGTATCAGACAGCACCCAGTTCATGGTGGGCACCTCAGATCCCATAGCAACCTAGTGTCCATTTTCAAGCATTCAATTTCCACTGAGGCCCAATAGCAGGACAGTAACTGTTTTCAAAAGGAGAGTAGTTATGTTCAGATGATGGCAGAGCCCCCAAATCCTAAGGACCCCCGCTGTGGTTTACCTATGGAGGCCTGCCAGAGGCCCCAAAGCATACCTCTCTGCCGCTGATCCCTCGAGTACAGTTAGACCTGCTGGATCATATAAATTCCAGGGCAAAGCAGCCTGCACAGGAGCTTGGCCCTCCGGCAGAATCTTCTCTTGTTCTAAGCCCCACTCAAAACTATCAGCTTTTCTGGTCAGTTGTTAAATGGGCTAGAGTAATACATCAGTGTGAAAAATCCAAAATAGGACTGCTAGGCATTGTGCCTCTTCTTTGGTTGTAGAAAGGGCCATATACAACAATTTACCCTTCGCCTTCAAAGGCCATCACTGCATGTCTCATACCACTGGATTTCTAGAAATTTCATGGGATGCAGGTACCTTGAATATTAATTGGATTGATTTGCAGTCCTGTGGCATGGAAATGCTTTACCAACAAGTCTCCAGTGGTTGCTAACTGCTGCTCACTTGGCCTAATTAGCATAAGGTCATAAGTGCAATGGACAAGGGAGATACCTTGTGGAAGAGAAGAGTCATGAAGACCTCTGTGAATTAAGTTGTGACACAGAATTTATCAGTTAATATTTCCTGAGTTAGGACAACTAAAGGACTCCATTTGGTCTTTCCCACTATAATAACTCTCACACTACAGATCAGCATCAGTATGAGGATTTTGCCAAATGCTAAGTGTACCTTTTCCAACTGTGCATTCTGGAACAGGGGAAATGACTACAAGCTGAACTTGGCAAACTGCTAGGCCTCCTGTAAGTCAGACCTTGGCTTAAATTCTATTTATTACCTGACTTCCATCGATGTACTGTTGCTGGAGGGCCACAATGCCATTTTGGATCTCCTGGAATCAGCATTAGTTCAGAACTAAAGTCCAGTGGTCCTCAAAATGTCTGATATTTTCCCATTCTCCAGTGTACAGGCATCTCTAGCGCTTTCACAGTAGGCCATCTTCTGATCAGCACTGCAGCCAACCATTCACATAAACAGTCAACATCCCTTTCAGCTCCATAAACTAAAAATAATGCATCTACTTAATGAGCCAATATCAAGAAACTCAAGTTGTTTTGGTTTATGGTTTATCCACTATTATCCCACACTCTTAAAATCCATTTTCATACTTATTCCTGAGACTTCTGCTCCTAAGAACTGAAAAGTCTAAGAACTTCTTGGGAAGTATAGCAGATATCCTCAAGGGTCAAGTTGTATAGCTCACCTTTAGGGACCTTCTGAAATTTGAGCCTGGAGTTAGAGTTAGAAGCATAAATGGGTCGTGAAGGTGGGTACAGAGGAGTTTTAGCATTGTCTGTCTGGGTAACTACAGCAGTGACAGTCATTACTGGTTCTATAGAGAGTACAGGATTAGTTTCTTCAGGTACAGGAGGAGAGAGCAACATCACAGGGGTAGGAATGGAGTGCCTTTGCCACTGAGAGGGGTAGAATGTCTTCTGGCAAAATATTATCATCAGAAGATGATTTTGCATTCATTGTCCTCAGCCTCACTGTGTTCCTCCAAACATCTCCATCCCAATTAACAGGATTTTATTCTTTTATTCAGCATCCTTGTATTCACTTCAGATACTCTTGAGGCCAAACACTGAAGTTAAACTGTAATTCAGTCAATTGATGAGGGCTTAAGTTTGGGTTTCTGCAACTTTGGAGAAAACTTAGATTCTTTGTGTTTGTCTAGAGCTTGGACTTTGAATTTCTGAGCTAGTTTTATTTATTAATTTTTTTCCTATTTAAAAATCTTTTGATGTTTACACATGTAGGGAGCTCATGATTTCTATTTACAATTTTCACCTTGGATGCTAAATCAATAATCCAGCATCAGTGTATTTGTCACTTTTGTAAAAATATTACAAAACTATTATATATAGTCACCAAATCCCATGTATCTCACAAGCAATAAATTAGGATAATGAACATATTTGTGTTTCATATTACTTTAAATAATTTATACCATGGGCTATCAGTACTAGTCACATTATCAAGGTAGATCTTAATAACTTTAAATCTCATCTAATTACAGAGTCAACATCTGAGACCACTAAAGCAAACCAAAAAAATCCACCTTTACAATTCTGTTTCTGTAGAACCATTCTTGGCACAAAAATCAATGTATATTATAGAGATCTAGAGGATCCAGTGAGAGTCTGTGGGAAAGTCCAAGAGTCTGCATTGGAAGGCTGGAGATTTGTACTGAAAGCCTGAAAGAACTCAAGACAGATGTCCAAAATAATGGCAAAACCAGAGTCTTCTGAACAAAAGAGGGGAAGACTTTCTTTTACTTTCTGTTTCTCTTTTTATTCTGTTCCATTTAGGCTACAAGCCTATGTGCCACCAACCTCTAGGGTGGGCCTTATCTCCTAAGTTTGTGGTCTACATGTCAATTGCCCATGACACATTTAGAACTTTACTAATTTGCTAGGAAGTTCTTACTGAAGTCAAGTTGACCTATCATAATTAAATATCAAAATGGGCTTAAATTTAGAAATGATTTTTTTTTTAGTTTAAAAACAGTTGAGTTGAGACTTCCTGAGGGAGAGGGATAAGGGGCAGAGAGACAGAGGGACAGAAGAAGAAAGTGAGAGAGAGAGAGAAAGAGAGAAAGAGAGAGGCAGAGAGAGAGAGACACACAAAGACAGACAAAGACACAGAAAAACACAGAGACAGAGACAAAGAGAGACAGAGACAATCAGAGTTGGAATTTTAGGGTTGTTCTGTCAGTCCCTATAATGACAAAACCAATTTCTTACAATACATATATTTAAAAACACATGTGTGTGTTTGTGCCTATATGCATGTATATTTCTGTGTGTAATTTGTCTCCTACTTCTGCTTTTCCAATTAAATTCTGACTTATAGATACGGTTTGTAGCGCTAACTTCAAAATCTCAAAGTAGATATTAGAAGAGTGGGTTTGAGGTTGAGAGATAATGAAGTAATCATCAGCACATGGAGCTGTCTAGTGAAGGACACGTTAGTCTGTTCATGACATCAAATAGGGGTGAGCATGGAAAGCGCAGTAGCTGCTTCTTCTCATGGGTTTACAAAAAAAAAAGGATCAGATTAATTAATGCAATGGAAATCCCTCCAGCCTTGCCCTTTGGGAACTGCTGAAGCAACTAGATGAAGTGAGTGCATGGTCTGTGTGGACTAGGAGAGACAGCTCAGTGTCCAAAGGCTAAGCATTTAGACTTATGATAGCACAGAAAGTAGAATGGCACTAAGGAGGAGAGAGGTTCCTACTGCTCCCTTGATCAAATGAACAAGGGGTGGCAGTCCCATGGCAGATGGGTTTGCCTCTCTGGACTTCCAAGGCAAGAAGTGCTCTAGGGCTTCAAACTCTTACCATCCCCATTAAGCTGCTTTTGGTGTTGGGCTGGCAGGAGTAGTAGCCGTACCAGGATTCGTGGCAAAAGCACTTTGCAAATTTAACTTATCAGAATCCCAGCCTTACCTGCAGCAAAACTGCAATAACTGGCCTAGACTGGCCAGCAAACCAAATAAGAAAGAATGGAGGAATACTTGGGATAACCACAATGTCTCCAGCACATTCTAGGAATCCTAGAATTCTCATGCTCTTTATGGTAATCTTAGCTTTTTAGGAGAAGACAAAGCAAAGGCATGAGCTCTAGTTCATGGAAGGCAGACCAGTGATACATGTGCATGACAGGCCTGAGATGAGCCCTGACAAATCACAGAGTTTATGCGCTAGCTAAAGGAGCAAAATTTGAGATCAATGGAACAGATTAGAAGATGCAAGCACTACTATAAAGACACTCAGCCACCTTATATTTGACAAAGGGGCTAAACATGTTATTGGAAAAAAGACAGCCTGTTTAATAAATGGTGTTGGAAAAATTGGCTTTCCATATGCCAAAGACTGAAAATAGACCCATGCCTATCACCACACACTAAACTAAAATCAAAATGGATCAAGGATCTAAATATTAAAACAGCAACACTAAATCTACTAGAAGACAAAGTTGGTAAAAATCTTGGAGACATAGGAGTAGGGAGAGAATTCATGAATAAAATGCAACCTGCATGGGAAATACTCCAAAGACTCAACAACCTGGACCTCATATTACTAAAAGGTTTTTGTACTTCAAAAGAAATCACCAACAAAATGAAAAGAAAAGCCACAGAATGGGAAAGAATTTTAGCCAGTAACCCCTTAGAAAAAGGACTTATATCCAGAACATATAAAGAACTGAAAAACATCAAGGCCCCAAATTCAAAGACCCACTCCAAAAATGGGCATTGGAGATGAACACACAGTTCTCAGATGAAGATATACAAATGCCAAATAAATTTATGAAGAAATGTTCACCATCACTGGTCATTTGAGGAATTCAAGTTAAAACAGCATTGAGATTGCATCTCACTCCATAAAGAATGATGTCATCAAGAAAACAACCAATAATAAATGTTGACAAGGCTGCGGGGGGAAAAGGAACACTTCTCCACTGTTGGTGGGAGTGCAGACTGGTGCAATCACTGTGGAGGTCAGTATGGAGATTCCTTAAAAAACTAGACTTGGAAGTTCCATTCAATCCAACTATTCCGCTCCTGGGTATTTTCCCAGAAAAATCAGAAAAGGTCATGTCACAGTGATATATGTGCACCCATGTTCATAGCAGCACAATTTGTAATAGCTAAATCTTGGAAACAACCAAAATGCCCATAAACTGCAGAGTGGATGAAAAAAATGTGGTATTTTTATGCAATGGAATACTACTCAGTTATAAAAATGGATGATCTTGAGGCCTTTATCAGTAAATGGAGGCAACTTGAGAATATCTTCATTAGTGAAATAAACAAAACTCATATTAGTAAATATCACACTGTCTCTCTCGTGTAAAAAATAATAAGAATGGACAGAATAATGGTATCCAAAAAGTATAATAGCTATAAAAGTATAATAGATATTGTAAAAGTGAAAGGGAAGGAAAGTTCTCTAAAGGATATAATGGTATGTATAGTGTGTAAAATAGATGACCATATTACTGAGTTTTTGGTAAATCATTGAACAGAAGAGTTTGTACTGTCACTGTTTGAGTGTCTAGCCATGTTTTATGCTTTGACTCTAACAACTATTGTTAACAATATGTAATGTATCAACTAGCGATTTTATGATGTTAAATTTTGAACTCTGTATTCTGCTTTTCTTCTTGTTTTTTTCTACTTTGTCTTTTTAAAATTTTCTTTTCTTTTTTCTTAAAATAAAATTTAAAAAATATTTTAAAAAATTTTAAAAAGAAGCAAAATTCGCACAGCTCTGGCCTCTTTATAGCAGAAAGCGAGTTGGCTAGCTCTTCAAAAATCTTCTGATTTTCTTTGTAAGCCAGAAAATATCAAGGTCTTAACACGTCTTTCAACTTTTAAATGTACTTCCAAACTTTTTCAAGTCCTCTGTGGTGCAAAATCAGTTACAGCCTTCATTGTGACTAAAATTTGAGATAAAGTAGGATTGGCTTACTGTGGATCTCTTTCCTTTTTCTTTTCCTGTCATTTGAGCTCTCCTCATCTGTCTGCTGTGTGATCCCTTCAGTGCCTTGGTTTTGCATTCCAAGTGTGTTTTCATTGACTGGCCATCTCAAATCACATTACACAGTAATTTGAAAGAGGAAATATATCTTCTCAGTTTTAATAGCTTTGAGAACTCAGACAAGAAAACAGACTCATCTGACATGTTTAGTTTAAAAGGATCTAGTGATGAATTGAAGTAGAGATTTAAGTTTAAAGAGTGTATATTTTGGGATATTTCATAATTTTATTTTTATTTTTCTCTGTTTTATGGTCTTCCAACAGTATGTCATATCATAGATTTAAATAAACTATAGGGGAAACACTTGAAATACTCCTAAAATCAATGATCTGAATATGCTAATTTTTATGTGTCTTCTTTGAACAGTAGTTATAGCTGGCACATGGAGGGAGCTGTCAGTCCTCCTTTATTTATAACATGTGCTACCTAACCTCAATTATACAAATCTGTTCACATTTGCAGCAAGCATCTTGTCATATTCCTTCTGAAAAGCTACTCTGAAATTTGATCCGGAATGTAGGCATGGGTTGCAATAATTAAAAGAAGAAAATAAAAACATTTAAGGGAACGTTCTCATACAGAAGATTATTATTGGTTAAATTACCTGGTTTTAAAATACTCTGTACAAAATGAATTTCAATATTGGCAAATGTTGGAAGAGGATGAGCTATTTCAGACCAAGAAGCACAGAAAATAAATTTACGACTGTGAATGCTGGCAAAGGAATTAGTTCAAAATGGATTTTCTAATATGTGCAAAGAATGAAATGTCTTGTTTTTGTTTTGTGTCTGAGTGTTTTTTGCATAACTATAGTTGAATACAGAGCAGTTTAAAAAAAATCAGAAAAGATCTCTGTGGAGGATTTTTAGAAATGTATCACTGGTTTTCCTAAGAAGAAATAAAAGATGCAGGGCTAAAGTTATAAGGTAATGAAATTCAGATTCAAGAAGACTAAGTCATGAAAGTTATATCCTCTTTCATATATAGCAGTGCAAGAATTCTTTGATTACAAATATTGATGAAGACCTCTCATTATTTTCAGGTTGCAATATTACAGTGTCCTGAGTTAATTCATACAGAGCCATTTGTCCAGGCAAAGAGAAGGCCTCCAGAATTCTTTCCAGCAGTTAGCATTGATCCTTGCACCAGATATTAGCTAGTTACTTCACTTTATTTTGTGTATTTGCTTGAAATTATGTTGAGAGGCTGTCAAACCTTGTTCACATCAAGCATTGTTGATGTGAACACCACTGGCTCATCTATTGATCTTGGCAAGTTCCATCATGCTGCATCTACTTATGGAGGAAAATGTCCAGACATCTACATGTACTGGCTAGTTGCTTAGTATGTCTTCAGTATTACAGTGCTTTCTATAATATTGCCCTCTTTTAAACTCAGAATGCTTGAGAGACCCATGAGGAGCAGAATAAAGATTCTCAGTGAGGATGGAAAAGTTGAAAAAACTCAAAATATGTTCTCTCATGTTTGCTTAATCGCTGTGTCACTTTATTTTTGGATGTTTGTATTTTTTCTACCTGTGAAGGAGCCAGCAGAAAAGGTTCAAAGTCTTTCAAATATATATATTTGCCTTCAAGTAATGTACTATCTTGATTCCACCATTTATTGTTTGCATGGACTTGTTGACTGGTCCATTATCTCACTGTAAAAGGGAATTGCTGTCTTACCTCAGACCCCAGGACATTGTGATTTGACCACCACACTGGTTAGCATCCAGAAGATAGTTAAAAATGCTAGCTATTATCATTTCTATGGAAACAGGCATTTCATTTCCTCACATCCATTCTTTTTTCCTGACTTCAGTATTGTACAAGATGCAAGTACTTTACACACCAAGTTCCAGATATTTAAAAATAAAATTAAACTAATTACATGTTTAGAAGAGCTTATATATTTACTATTTCATTTGATTTTCTACTGTTCTTAGTAATAGCAGAAATAGCATAATCTTCATGCACCAGTTAGCACTGTTGCATAGCAAACTATTCTCAACTAAGTAGTCACAGATAGCAATATTTCGTTGCTTATGATTCTGTGGGTCAGAAATTTGCATTGCACTCAGAGAAGGTTCATCTCAGATGACTGATGATGTTTGAAACACAGGTGAATTACATTGGCTGAATGGCGCTGGGGTTGGTGAAACCAGGACAGTTTCCCTTATGTACCTGACTTTGGTCCTGGCTGTCGGATGGGTGTTTTGTTCTCCTCTGCGTGGCACTCTACCCATGCTGATTATCTCTTCAAGAGAATGGCCTGATTCTGAAAGAGTGAAACAGATCCCTCAGGACCTTTGAGACCTAGACTGGGACTGTGACAGCAGCTTTTCTGCTGAATGCTCTTGGATAAGGCAAGATAGAAGGTTAGAGTCAAGAGAAAAGAAGATAAATTCCACTTCTTTTTAAAAATTTTTTTTGGTTATTTTTAAGGTAGTTAAATACAACAAAACAAGATGGAACAAAGCCAATTGAGACAATGCAGTGAAATTGGTACAGAATGTCACAGCAGGATACCGGGATAACAGTAATAGGTACCACAGTATATCTCGTTTTCTTCACAATAGTTGTTCTTTCAATCAGGTATAGCAAATTCACACCAAATACAGAACATTCTAGAACTTATCAAAACAGAATATTGAATAGAGCAATACAACTAATCAGAACAAAGCAAAATAGTGATAACAATATTTGCCTTCAAAGACATGGTAGAAGGCAATCCCCCATGTTTGCTATATTGCATATGGTCAACCTCAAAGAGATGCTCAGACCTCTGGCTCCCATTTGCTAACAAGGGGGTGGGGGAGAAGGGATGTTTCATTCTCATAGACTCATGGCTGCTTACCAGGGAGACAATCGGGTTGCTTTGTTTCCCAGTGCTCTAAGTTTCAACATGGTGCAGATCTCTGGAGACCCTGGTTGGTTCTCTCCCTGAGGCGCCCACTGCTTGCTCGAGCCATGGATGTTTACCATGGATGTGTTACCAGGGAGGTGAGGGGGTTGCTTTCTTTCCCAGTGCCCTAAGTTCCAACATCAAATTCCACTTCTTGGGAAGAATGATATGTGTGTATACAGGAAAGGGTAGAGTTACTGGAAGCCTCCTTTGAAGATAATCTGGATTTCATGTTTCACTGGAGGAAATTAGTTCAAAAGAAGTCAGGCCACTTGTTTAATGAAGCACAGCAAATGGTGGTACTGGAATGAAAACTTAGTTCATAGGGCCCAAATTTAATGGTGATAAGGATACAAGGGTGAAAATATCTTTTAAGCAAAGGAGTGGTCAAGGGAAAGGAACAGTCAACCCTGACTAGACCAGCTGTGGAGGGACTTACATACTTAGGGTAGTCTTCACATTTCACTGATAGATGACATTGGAATGATAGGGGAAATATTTTCTGT
>PVJX010031913.1:0-20769 GCA_004027295.1 Dolichotis patagonum | reverse complement strand
AGAAAGTAACTTCTAACCCAGACTGATGTATCCTGCAAAACTATCTTTCAAAATCAATGGAAAAATAAGATACTTCTATGACAGAGAATACCTGAACAAATTCATGACCATCAAACCAGCACTCCAGAATGTTCTAAAGAATATTTAAGAAAGATAATGAAGACTTAAAATTCCATGAACACCAGTAGAAAGAATCCACCAAGTGAGAAAAGTAATTAAATAGAGAAGAAAGAAAGAGAACCAACAAAAGAAAAATAATATGATAAGGATAAATCAATACAGAGCAGCTATAACCTTCAATGTAAATGGTCTCAAGTCACTACTCAAAACCAACAGAATGGCATAATGGATAAATAAACAAGATCCCACAATAAACTGTATAGAAGAAACATTTTTACTCAAAAAGAAATTCATAGACTAAAAGTCTAAAGATGGAAAAAAATACTCCATGTGACAGAAATTTGGATAAAAGTTGGGGTAGCTATTCTATTTGCGAACAAAGTGGATTTCAACTCTGTAAATGCAAAAACTGAGAAAAAAGTGGATTTCAAGCCGAGTGAAATTCACAGACTAAAAGTCAAAAGATGGAAAACAATACTTCATGTGACAGAAATTTGGATAAAAGCTAGGGTAGCTATTCTATTTGTGAACAAAGTGGATTTCAACTCTGTAAATGCAAAAACTGAGAAAAAAGTGCATTTCAAGCCGAGTGATCAAGAGAGACAAAGAAGGTCTCTACATACTTGTTAAGAGAATACTCCAAGATGAAAAGATAAGAATTATAAATATATATGCACTAAATACCAGCACATCCATCTATGTAAAACAAATGTTAACAGACATAAAAAGTCAAATACTCAATAACACAGTTGTAATGGAGGAACTATAGGACAATCACCCTAATGCACATAGATTGAAAAATTCTCAGTAAGATACTGGCAAATGGAATGCAGCAAATTATCAAGAAGATTGTACACCATGACCAAGTAGGATTCATCCAAGGAATGCAGGGATGATTCAACAGATTCAACAGATCATTCAACAGCAAATCAATAAATGTAATATACCAAATCAACAGAGCCAAAGACAAAATCCACACAATCACCTCAATAGATGCACAAAAAGCATTTGACAAAGTCCAACATTCATTCATGATAAAAACCCTACAGAAAATTGGAATATATGGGTTTTATCTCAATCTGATAAAAGCCGTCTATGACAAACCAATAGCCAACCTCATACTAAGATCACTGTGCAGCCAGTCCTTATACCATCTAATTATGTGATGTTTTTATTAAGGATTTTACATGAGAAAAGTTCGAAAAGAACAAAACACGAAAGGAAAACAGAAATACCCATGGTCCCAAATGATCATGGGTAGTATGGCCAGATATTATTTCTAGTTGTTTACTGAGATGGATCCTTTCCCTTTCCCTTTCCCTTTCTCTTTCCCTTTGCCTTTGCCTTTGCCTTTCTCTCTCCCTTTCCCTTTCCCTTTCCCTCTCCCTCTCCCTTTCCCTCTCCCTTTACTTCTTTCTTCAGTACTGGGAATGGAACCTGAGGCTTTTGCCCAAGCTACATTCCCAGCCACTTTTAAGTTCTGAGACTGAATCTTTGTAAATCACTAAGTTGCCCTGGCTGGACTTGAACTTCTGATCCTTCTGCCAGCATCCCAGAATGCTGTGATTACAGGCATGCATACTATGCCCTGTCCTCTGTTACTTTTAGTTATATCATACCCTTCTACCTGGACAGCTAGTGAATTTTTACATTCATGGCCTCAGAGGACAAACCCAAGCCAGAAATGAGTGCTTGGTGTTTAATTTCCTAATGTCTGGTCCTCATGAGGGCACCAGAGAACTCAAAAGATTTGGAAGGATGTCTGAGGAGTAATAGATTTCTTCAGCACTGCTTCATCCCCTTATCAGTGGAGTGACAGGACCCTTGATGGGAAGAAAAGGGAATAGCAGGGGAATGAGGAAAAGAAGCCATTATGCCTTTCAGGAGGCCGTCTGTGCTTGATGTCTAGACTAGACCTGAAGAACAATGATTGTGCAAACCCCTAGCAATTTGGGAAGCTGAAGGCAGAACCAGCCCAGCTGACTGTGTCACCAAATGGGGTCCAAGGAAGTGCTCAAGAGGAGATGAAGACCTCAACTTGCCCCCTCCACCAGCAGTAGTCTCATTAACTCTTGTTGTTGAAAAGCCTTTCAAGCTGAGTCAGTGAGGGCAGGTTTCTTAAGTGGAATCAAAGAAGTACACACTCAGAAAGAAGTGCTGGTGCTTTGAGGTGAAGCACACTGTGGCCTGGAGTTAAGAATTTATGTGGTTTTGGAAGTAACCTTTAAAATGGAGGGCGTAAGATGTTTTGCCTATAAATATTTTTTTTTTTATCTCCCTGAATCTGTTTTTTAAAGCCAGGTTTCTGCCCTGATGTTATCACGTTGGTTAAAGGATTTGGATGTGATGGGCCTGAAAGTAAACAACAAACCTCAAGAATAAGTGTAGGTAAGATAGATACAGATAACCTTGGATAGCTTTGATCAGGCCTAAAAACTGTAATTTCCTTGTCTCCTTTTACTTATCTTTATTTCTTCTATCCTACCTCACCTCATCTGGATTTAGGCAAAGCCCTGAAGCACTGGCACTCACTGAGTAAGGAAGCTGGGATTTAGATTTATGCCTGGGGAGATGGGGCTGGAGGAGAGACCTTCAATTACATGGACTGAATCTCTATCAAATGGAAGATTTAAAGTTCAATTGAATAATTAGAGAGCAGTAAGTTTCCATCTGAAGTAGTTGAGTTTGAGAAGTAAGCATTGTCCCCACTCCAAACAAGAGATTCACTTTTGCTTCTTTGCCATGGTGGAACTGCCTGTGTTTTTATGAGATCAGCCATGAGCTCTAGAGCTTTCTGATGGATGGATTCAGAGAGGCCAGCCCTCTTTCTCCTTCCCTGGCTGCTTTGGGGTGCTGCCCATTACCAGCAGTGCAGACCTTTCCTGCAAATGCGGGCCTGCAAGTTGCAGATGTGTGATTTCTTTCCTCTTTGACATCTTTATGTAAGTGAGATAGGCAAAGATGAGAGAAACTGAATGGGATCTTTCTGGACTGGGATGTTTAGGGACTGAGCCTGGGATATTCAGAGTTAATGCGGAATAACCAAAAGATGCAAATTAAAACCAACAAGGAGCTCCTTTTTCTAATGTATTAAACTTGGTAGAAAATGTTTGTCACTGAATTGCATTAATTCAAGTTAGTTAAGTAATTTTCAGACCTAAATTTATTATCTATTCATAGAATTTAGACTGCATTTTGGAAATCACCTGGCAACTTCAGCTCAATCAGTGCCTAGAAATAATTTTATTTAAATTGATGCCAGATACCACAAGCCAATGGAAATGAGAGGGTGGGATGGAGTCACAGGACCTGTGATGGAGGAAGTCATTTCTTGTGGCTGTTCCAGGTCTTCTGCAAAGCACGGAATGTTTACATTTTTGGTCGGTCCTACTTTATTCGTTCTTGGTTGTCTTATTGTATTTTAAACTGTGTTGACCTTGGCCAAATCCTAATCAGCACCATCCCTTTCCTTTGCTTTTTCCCTTCTGCTTTCCTGTGTATGTGTAGCATGCTTATTCACTTCCTTGCTCTTCATTGCACTGGGATTTTTCTCTTCCGTAATAATTCTGTGCCTTTGCCCTTGGTCCCATGCATTCTTTGCAGTATGTACATCCTCACTGAAGTGAAGCTCCATTGTTGTGGCCTCTTTACCATCTGGGGAAGAGCATAGATCTGCTTTTTGGGAAATACTGTCCTTTGGGTAGAAAAGGACTGGCTTCCCAGCAGTGCCAAAATGAAGATCCTTCTCTGATGAAAACAAACAAAATCCTTTTATCTGTGGAACTTCCTGTTTCCTCCCCTAACAGCCCTGCTCCTCAGACATGGGGCATCATGCCAGGGTCACATGAAATCATGGGACAAACTTCATCTCCCTGAATGTTTCTTGAAATGAAGGGTATTGTTTTGAATTTTTCTTCCTTATAAAACCTGTTGCCACATATGCATCAAGTAATGTAGCATCCAATTCATGTGGCATTTTAAGTTTAACCATGAGATGCAAAACTTTTTTGTTTAAGCTGCCTTGAGTTGTGCTCGAAATTCCTGGGTGCCTCTCCACTTCTCTGCTGTGATGAAGTACTTCCCTGGAGAACACTGAGCAGCACATAAAGCATTCCCTATTATTGGAAGGCCGTGACTGGTTTGACCCAGCAAATTTGGCATTTTGGTCTGATTTAATGAAATTTGCTGGGGACATTTAGATTCTTATAGTATGAATGATGAAGAAATTAGGGCTCTTATAAAAATTTTAAATAATTATATTTTAAAATTTATAGTAGAGAAACACTTGTTAAAAAAAGATTTTTGACTTGTAAAAAAAAGTTTGAGTTTGGATATCAAAAGCAAATCTTTAAAGGAATGAAGGCGTGCAGGTTGAATTGTGTCCCTCAAAATTCAGATGTTGATGTCTTAACCTCCACTGTCTTAGAATATGGCCTTATTGGGAGATAGGGTCTTTACAATGGTAATAAAATAAAGTCACTATGGTAGGCTCTAATACAGTATGACTGGTATTATTAGAAAAACATAGAGATTTTGACTCAGACTGTATAGAGGGAAGGCAGTGTGAACAGACTAGAGAAAGATGACCATCTACTAATCAAGTAGAGATACTTGGAATGGATCCTTTCCTCAGCCCTCAGATGGAACAAACCTTGCCAACTCTTTTATCTCTGACTTTAGCCTTCAGAACTAGACTGTAGATATCTATTGTTTAAACCACCCAGTTATTTCAGCCTTAGCAAACCAATACATAATATATAATGTTATACCGGAAACATCAGATTTGGAAATAAATAAAATGTGTTATTATTTAGACCTAGAACGTCCCCCAAAAGATTCATGTGTTCAGAAGTGGGGCTTTCAGAAAGAGTTCATCTCGTGGGGTGCTGCACTTGCCAGTGGATTAATCTGCTGATGTCTCTCTAGCTGAATGAGCTCTTGGGAGGTGGGGCCTCGTTGAAAGAGGTGGTTGTGCCTCCCTGGATCCCTCTTCTTTCTCTGCTTCCTGGCACTGTGACATGAATACCTTTCCTTCACCAGACTCTTCCACTATGTCCTTCTTGCCTTGCAGCCAGTGAACTATGAACTGAATCCTCTGAAAACCGTGCGTTGTAGATGTTGGGTATTTTGTCTTAGTGATGAGAAGGTGACTAAGACATCATTTCATCAAATGTAATATCTTAGTTCAGGTTATGGTAACAAAATACCATGGACTCTGCAGTTCAAACAACATACATTTATCTCTCACAATCTGGAGGCTGGAGGTATAGGATCGGGGCACATTTGGATTCTGGTGAGGGCCCTTTTTCTGGCTTGCAGATAGCTACCTTGGAGGCTGGAGGTATAGGATCGGGGCACATTTGGATTCTGGTGAGGGCCCTTTTTCTGGCTTGCAGATAGCTACCTTCTCATAGGTCCTAGAGAGAGGTTGGGGGAGAGGTGGCACAAGCTCCATTTTCTTCTCTTCTTACAACAGCACCTCTACCTTCATGACTCATGCCAACCCACTTTATCTTCTGAAAGTCCTTCTTCCCAATACTATCACATTGGAGGTTAGGGTTTCCACATATAAATTTTGGTGAGACAGACAAATTTAATCTGTAACATCTAACATATCATTGTAAGGTAAACCCCAATGTAAGAAAGGTGTAGATCTTAGAATCAATAGAATAGAAAATATAGATAAAGAGAAGCACTTTGTTCCATAAACTAGCTAAACATTCCCTATGCTAGGGTCAGAGAACAATCAGAGGAGAGTTGCTAGGGCTTATATTTTAATGAATTCATGGAAAGATTGGCAGTTTCCATCTCATTTTCAGTGTGCTGAGCTTTGGAGATGGGGTGAGACAAATCTTGCACAGGGACATCCCTACTTCACTTCTCATTTGCACTGTCTCCTAGGGTGAAGCCCTGTAGAGAAATCCCTGTGCCCTCTTGGCATAACACTAGCAAAAGTACAAAAGGCAGGGAGTACATCTGTTTAAAACAAGATAGTTGAAGAAGATAGAATTCCAAACTTCGGTCCTAAAGATAATTTCGAGGTGCAAAGAGGTGGGTGGAGGGAAAGACAGAGTGAGTGAGCCAGTGAACCCAATCGAACGTGTAGATTAGACGAAGAGGATGCTGATGACCCCTCTGTCTTGACACTTGGTTGATGTGAGGACCATGAATATCAGTGAAGGACTCTATATGGATAGAGGTCAATGACCCATGATCAGATGGAGGAGAGCAGGTGATGCAGGTCAAAAAAGGCAAATGTCTCCAAATGTCTGGGTCACTGTTAGATGGAAACCTGGCAAAAAAGATGACAATGGAGTGATATCTTGAGGGGACTGAGATAAGCTTGAAATGATTAATTTTACCAGAACTGACTGGGTTTACCTGAAAATTACATAGATTAAATTTCTGACTTTGAAAGGAATTGGAGGCCTATACAGAAGTTAATTCTTCTTGCAGAGAAAAACTATACACTTACATACTTGAGTCTAGGTTTTTACTAATAAATTAATTTTCATTTGTAACCCATGACCTCTAAATCCACATTATAAGGCCTTCCAAGGCATTCTGAAACTCCTTACATTGTTAAAAGAAATAAAAACTGATTTGCATTGCTAGAAATTAGCAAGATTTGTGGCTTAAGAAAAGTATATTAATCTGCTGACTGTGTGCATTCATTTGCCTTCCTGGAACCTACTGAAATGACAGTTAAAGTTATGCAGGCAAAACATGAACCATGACATCCTGAAAATAGGAGGCAGTGCTCTGTGTAGAGACAGATGAAATTTCTGCAAGGTGGAAACTAGATGGGCTTTCCATTTGTTATTTTAAGAGTACAGCATGCAAAGGAAACCAACTTAGAATTCAAATGGCGAGTTTGTCAGAGGTAGGAAACGTCACAGCATTACATACAGAGTCCTGGAGTAAGCTTTGAGGCAGCAGTATAGGTGGTTAACTGGAAAGATGTCCTCAGAACATTTTGGCTAAGAAGCTATTTCCTGTCTGAGATATGTATACCACAATTTGAATTCTAAGAATTGTTTTTTGACCTTACAGAAGATTTTCTAAGGAACAACCTCAGGAACAGTTGACGCTGGGGTGAGGGAACAGTGTAGAGCATTATCTGTGGGGAGAGACTCAGCAAATAAAAAGGAAATCCTGGGGAAGAGTCAGGGGGTAAGGAAATATGGTGAAGTACCATAATTTACTTCGGTAGTGGTGGGAATTGCAAGTCTACCTGCCTGTTCTTTGCCTATGTACACCAGGGAGAAGGATCTCTCTGCATAGTCTGCCTTCACATTCAGAGCAAATGGTCCTTCCTAACTACAACAGAATGCACATTAACTACTTTATGAATCTACGAAGTCCTTCATAATAAATATAAATGATCAGCTAAGGACCATCACATGTCTGAGGCCAAGCAACATCAAAAAGATGAAGACCAAGGTATACAAAGGGGAAGTCTTTTGAGAAGACATAGTGACAGTAAAGCAATTCAGAGGTTCTCATGTAGATAAAACAGTGACTTTCTGCTGTGAAAAACATGTATTTAGAAGTCAAGGGTCCTCAGAAATTAAAAATGTTGTTTTTGGAACTTTTAAAATGCAATTAAATGTCAAGATGACAGAAAGGAGGTCATTGACAGTTTCCTATGAGTAAACAAGAATATAAAGTTTGAAAAATCTTTCAGAATGTAGCATAAGAAGTAGTAAATAGATACCTACAAAGATAACAGGTATAGTTTGAGACGGTCCAATATCTGTATAATAGATACAAAGGAAATGAATAATGGAATAAACTTTCTCTGAGGAAAAAAAAGAATCAAATTCTTCAGTTAGAAGGAGCCCACTTACTGTCAGAAGATCCAAAAAAGACAAATCAAGATACATCCTAATAGATTTCAACACTCTGAGAATAAAGGCAAACATAAAAGCTGTTAGCAGCAAGCTGTCAGAAGAAAAACTATTATTCACACACACAAAAATGAGAAATAGACTTCTATACTAATCCAGTCATCAACAATAGTAGAGAATGGCAGCCCATGGAATAATGTTTTTGAAACTTTAAGAGAAGGCAAATGAAGAATTCTATACCCAGCTGCATTAATTGGGATTCTTTGGGATGCCAGGACCAGAAAGTCCTCACAGTGGCTTAAGCAAGAAAGGTGTGCTATCTCATATTACAAGAAATTCAGCTGTAGGGCATCCTCAAGATTGGTAAATTCATCAGCTTAATGCTGACAAAAAAAAAAAACCAAGGTTCAGGATCTTTTTTTATTCTATGGTATAATCTTCAGCTTGTTGGCACTTTCTGCAGCCTGGCTTCTCTTTAGTGACAAGATGACCACAGTAGTTCCAGGTACCACATCCAGATACAACAATATCCAGAGGAGGAGGGAAATGTATGTTATCCAGGAATTGTAATGGACTTTTCTTCATGTCATATTAACAAACTTGGTACATGTTTATTTGTAAACCAATCATAGGAGCAGTAATAGGTAAGCTAGTCAGAAACCATCCCACTGTTGATATGTGGCGGAGGAAGAGACCTAGTGAAAGAAGATTCCATTATGGGGGTGGGGGCAATCAGATGCTATTTCATCCAGTAGTGTTGGTTCTGCCAACTGTATGAACAGTTAAATAAGAGGGTAATACTTTCAAACATGCAAGGACTTATGAACTTTACTTCCCATGTCACCTTTCCAAAGAAGAGTAATTATTGAAGAAATTCTTGAGCCAAACCATAAATGAACAAGAAATGTTGAAAATATTGGACCAAGAAACCATAATAATAGCCCAGTGGGGCCATTAAAATAATTCCAGTTTAAAAATCTCTGGAATAGATTTAAAAAGCAACTGGTAACAATCAGAAGTCAAGAATGTTTTCAAGGAAAAAGTAGATTTGAAAGGAGAAAGTGGATTTGATTGCAGAAACTGCGTAGTTAAGAACTTTAAAGAGTTTTATAACATAATGCTGGCAAATGCCATTTCTTTCTTTTTTTTCCTCCTAGGAACTCTGGGGAAAATATGAAGTCATAGTCCACACATGAAGGACACAAAACTGCCTTGACTGTCAGCAGTTAATGGGTGGGAGGAACAGAAATTTCCTTTGCTCTTCACACTTATATTATTGTTCTTCAAGTGGCAGAGGTTCTGTGACATAGGGATACATTTTGTTCTTTTAGATCCAGTCTCAATTGTCAGTCCTGTATTTTTAACCATATTTTCAATACTATTTGGTAGTTTTTATTTTTTAGAATTAATTTAAAGACAAAGCATGGAAAATATAATACCAAATATAATGTAAATTTATTACCTATATTGGAGCATAGAAAGTGCAAGAAGAGAAATATAGATGAATTTTCCTTAGTGGGAGTAAATATTTATAAAATAGGTAAATCAAGAAATTGAGATGCAACTGCATTAGTGTTAAAAAGAAAACCATCTGAAGAAATAGAGACAGAAACAGATTTGTTAGCTCAGGGGTATGGATCGTCATGTGGATGGAGTGTTTGAGAAACCTTTCTGCTCTTCACGGGGTTTTTATTTGCTTGTTTGTTTTAAAGGAAGTAGATACTGGCCTGTTGTGGAGTAGAATCCTTTGTGATAGTGTCACACTTGTGCAAGGCACTGGCACTGGACAAGTTGAAAGACCCTGGTGGGAGTGCTGTTTCTAGTAGGCAGTATCCAATCCACTCCTGTGTGGCTGCCTGCTCCTGTCACTGCTGGGCCTCTGTTCTCATCAGAAACATCCCCATTGTTCAGATAAGAAGATCTGCTCCTCCATGAGGGTAAATTTCAGAGACAGAGAAAGGACAGTATTAACCTTGCATTCTCAACTTGACAAATACTCTACCTGCAGTGCTAGAAACTTGATATCATTCAATAAATTCTGAAAAACTGGTGTTTCCCCTATCCAGATAACTAGGCACTAGATGAAATATTTGCTAATTGTATGCAATTCACATTCTACCACACTGAACCAACCAAGCAAAGCTCTTTTCATTCCCACAGCCCCACTCAACATGGAAAAATGCGCATGCTTGGTGACTCAGGCTGGTGGCCATGTAGCATGGTTGCATCCCTATTCATGATCACCGCTGGGTATGTGCAGTCCTTTTGTAGTGGAATGGTACATGGAATTGATCAGGCCTTAAACCTTCTTTCTCCTCCTCCTCTTTGCTTTGAATGGGGATTTTAAATTCATGAGAATTGGATGCTTGACTGACAGAATCCCACTGTGTTTCAAAATTGTGCTTATTACTAAAAAAATCGCCACTCAGTTTAGGGCAGAAACTGTAGTACAGAGAGAAACTGATAGGTTTAACTCTAAAGCCATGAGCTACAAGTTGGAAAACCTAAATTCTGCTGATTTCTTTTACTTTCTATATGACCTTTGGTACACATAACTTCTGTATAGTCTTCCCAGTTTCTCTAAATTGGAGAGATTTGTAACATTTGGCAAATGTAGTCATTCTTAAAATGTCATCTGGGGGCATCTAGGAGGATTCTGAATCCTTTCAGAGTATCTGTGAGGTTCAAACTACTTTTATAACTCTATTAAGATGTTTTTACAGCTAGAATTTATTATCTGATGATTTACTCATGCAGATACCACTTAAAATAGTACAGTTTGTGTAACTGCAAATGCAGTAGGAGGACTCAAAATGCTAGGGGACAGAAGTAGTCTGGTATCCTGAAAGTCAAAATGGAATCTGTGTTTATGTAACTATAAATGATTTTTATTTGCTGAGTACAGAGTGATTTACAGTGCAAATTGTGCTGTCCTTGGTAAGCTCATTAACCATTTACAAGACTTCTTATATCTCTGCCGTCTTGTTTTATAGTTGCAAGAATTCTGTTACCAAAAACTTTATCTTGCATAAATGAAAGGAAAAAATGTATGTGAAGGACTTAGGAGAGTAAGAAATTGAGGCTTTTCCTAACTCATTCAATCTACAATAAAAATAACTTTCTTGTAGAATTCATGTTTTGTGCTTTTGAGATCAAATCAGTATAATTGTGGCAAAATCATCATGATTAGAAATTGACTATAAAGTCAGTTAAAAATTTAGAAGTACATCAAATAGAAATGCTTTCACTTGTAATAACACAACAATAAAATTTCTATTACTTCATACTTAAAAATCCTGAAATGTCATATGTATAATTTGTGTTTTGTAGTTTGGAATCTAGGCAGGTGGGCTCTTCCCTTGACATTAAGACTTCTTAAAAAAACCTTTCCGTTTTCATCTTCTCACAAATATTCTGTGGAGTTTTGTGTAGGCCACAGGACTAGGATATTGCAACAGATCTGATGCAGAAGCAGATGTTCCAACCTAGCTATCGTCTATTAATCCTGACATTAGGAGACTTACAAAGGTGTGAAGTACCACATTCTTCTCACAGTGTTTTTGCTTTGGAAAATATTTTTTCATAAGATATGTTACTTATGTTAACATGTAATGGAGTTTATTAATGTTATTTTATTTATTCATTTGTTTGTTTAGTCTTTTTGAGACATTGTCTTGCTATGATGTTCAGCTGGCTTTGAGCTCACTTTGTAGCCCAAGCTGGTCTCAAACTCTCAACAATCTTCCTGCCTCAGTCTCCCGCGTGCTGGGTTTACAAGCATGCACAGCCACACTCTGCCTATTAATGTTATTTTAATGCTCAAATATTTTGAGGATTTTGTCTTTATTTCTAATATGGCAAATAATTATAGACGTAGATTACGTAAACAGAGTCTCTTTGGGGTCCTTGATAATTTTTAAGATTGTAAAGAGGTTTTGAGAACAAAGAGTTTCAGAGTTGCTAATTTGGTACTTTGTAGTTAGCAGGGTACTTCCCCACGCATTTCAGTGGCCCCTTTCCTCTCCTTCAGTTTCTTTATCTTCTTTCACACCTGCCTTCACTGCCCTCTATGTGTACTTCTACTCTCTCTCTCTCTCTCTCTTTCCTATACTTTTTAGGTTGATCTTCCACTAGATTTCAATTTCCAAGTTAAAATACCTTTTGGGAAATTTGTTTCTATATATTTTGATCATTTGGAGGAAATGAAGGAATAGGAAGATTTTGTGGAAACATCTAGCAATGATTTAATGACCTTTTTTGATAACCAGTATTTACGTTTAACCTCTTAGGACCTTAAAGCTATCTATTTAGAACTGTTTTATAGAAAAATACCTAGACTGGAAATTTCTGGAAAAATCATAAAGAAGAAATTACTTATGAAAGGTTGGAAACTTTACTTCTGAATTACCTCATTGAAGAGATTTTGGTGTTTGGCATAATTTTGTGTTTCCCGCTTTAAACTAGAAGAAAATCTATTGAAATTTTGTTACCTCCAATGACTGTGCAATTTAATTAATAATCTTAATTAAAGCACTGGGGAATATTTGAGAGGAAGTGTTATCAGATGAGTGGTGAGCTTTTTGATGGTGGAGATTTGTATACCCAATACCTTCTCTAGGGACCCATAGTGTGGTTCTAGCAACTAAATCTTTCCTGCATGTTGGTTGTAAAACAATATTATCACCCATTTGGATATTTTTACAAGATGCAGAATGGGGATCATCTCTGGGACCTTTCTTAGGAGATGGAAACTTCTCCCCAATTTATAAATGCAGCCCCCGTGCTTAAATCTTTTTTTTTTTTTTTTTTGGTACGGGGGATTGAACTCATGACCTTGTGCTTGCCAACCAGGCACTTACACCGCTTAGCTAAATCCTTGGCTTTTGCTTGAATTTTTGCAAAATAAACAAAGGCTGTGAACCTAAATGTTGGTTCTGGAATCTGCCTGATTCACTTATTCATTCAACTATATTATATATTAAAGCCAATCATGAGGTAGCACTACTGAGTGGCAGCAGGCAACGTCCTTGCTAGTAGAAGGAGACACAGTATACTAGTGTACAGTCATATTATATTAGTACATATAAACGCACGTTTTCAGAAGGGAATAAGAACTTGGGGAACAGAATGGCACAGTAAGGTGGGGGAACATGCAGAATAGTCTTCATTGAGCAAGTGACATCAGAGCCAAGTCCTGATTGAAATAGGATAGTGCCCCAGGCAAAGGGAATGTCCAGGGCAAAGGTTCCTTGGTGGAAGTGTCCCCATCAGAAAGGCGCCCCCCTGTGTTTTTTTTTTTCCTTTCTTTCCTGAACATACACTGGTCATTTGAAGTAAAGGTTCTGGAACTATGGGGCAGACATGCTTACAGCTAAATCTTGTATTTGCAACAAATCTATTAGGAGCCATTTACTACATGAATTGCTGTAGCATGCATCAGACCATAGGGATGATCCATTAAAATGTGTCTGTTGGGCTGTGCCTCAGAGCTTCTGAGTCTGTTGGTCTGGGCTGGGCTCAAGGACTGCTTCTCTACCATCTTCCCAGGTGCTCAGATTCTGCCACCTGGGTCCCCATCCTCTGAGAAACCTGCTCTACAGACAGTGGAATTTCTCCATTAATGAATACTGTGGTACACTGTAAGTATAATATACTGACAACTTGTTAAGGGCATATATTTTTCTTAAATAACTTCTATTCCTTGAGTGTTTCTACGGTTATGTGTTATGAGGCTCAAGTTGTCAGCAAGTCTAATCCTTTGCCTTTTGGAGCAATCATTTTTGTCCTGCTTTTTACTAATGAGGCAGTGAAACCCAGAGGCTACACCTGCCCAAGTCACATAGTTATTAAGTTTTAGAAAAGTTGCTGATATACTAAAGCCATGGAATTAAAGTTTCCCTCTCCTTGTTTCTAGAACCACCAGATATGTCAACCTTAAAATCCTGCTTTTTAATTAGGGGAAGGAGGGCACATTACGGTTTCAATCAAAAGTTGTAAGTGTGATATATCTTTGCCACATTTTCAGGCTTAGGCTGCCTAAAATGGGTGGGTGTGCACTCTGCCCATCTTGAGTTTGAGTGCTTTGGATTTCTTCCTTGGCTGTCTGATTTGTTTTCATTTTCCTCTGCATTGTGCCTGGGGCCCAGTCTTCCACCTGCTTTGTGTGCATACTGTAAAGTCACCGGCATTGCTAGGAGAGGTAGTGGCGGGGTTGTGTCCTTGTGCTTTACAGTGGCAGTGTAGAGGGTGACCTAACAACATGAAAAGTCTTGTCACTCCACTGGGATTTAGGACCTAACTAGAGACATTTGCATTGATTTGTTCCTTTTCTGGTGGCAAGGTTTGTGAGACAAAGAAAACCCTACACATTTAATAGCAGATATTTTAAACTAAAAATCTCAAGCTTCTGTTTCCTTTGAAGGCATGTCTGAGAGTTTTTTTCTCTTTATTGCATGCTCAGGGTATTGGGAGTGACATTTTTTGCCCTAGAATGACATTTGTCCATTTATCTCCGTGCACCTTAGTTTTCTTGTCAGCAATCAGGAAATGTGATCCTTCTTTAGAAAAGAGACCTTTGGAAGGTCTTGGCTCAATGGCTTGCTTCCCTGCCAGTCTGGCAGCCTCCTGGGAGGGGTACAGTTTCAGGGTCTGTGCCAAGAAGGAGTGTCTGAAGGACTTGCCTCCCAAAGCCATTTATCTCCCTTTACCACCGCCCTCCCTGCTGCCTTGTTTGGCATTAGTGGGTATGGAGAAGGACTCCTTTGCTGAATTAGGCATGGAGGGCTTTGCACAAAGGCCCAGAAAACAACAAAAGTCCATTTATATTATGGGGTTTTTCCTTTTATATGATACTATCTTTAGAAGTAAGATTTAGGGCTAGGGATTTAGGTCAGCGGCATAAGCGCCTGCTTTGCATGTGCGAGGTCTTGAGTTCGATCCCTGGTACCAAAAAAAAAAAAAAAAAAGTGAAAAAAAGAAGTAAGATTTTAATGTTTATTTCTACTTAGGCCATGGACATTTTATAATTGTAGTAGTTAGAACTCTTCCCCCTCCTGAAACCCCTGGAAGGCAATACTGAACGATGCCATTAAAGCTTATAATCTCAGATTAGGGTTTGAATACTCATGTATGTCTTTCTTGCAATCATTGTCCATCCACCATGTATGGGTGAAATGCCAGCCTCCTCTGTCCTCTGGTGGAAGTGGGACACATATCCTGGCTCAGTCTACTATATGAGCATATGGGCAAGATGGGTCAGGGAACCCCTTCTGGGCTGCGGACTTGTATGTAGGAGAGTGGGACTAAAGGAGTTCATGAAGATGGTTCATGGAACTAGAGCCCTTGGATCAGGTGATGGAACCAGATGGGCATGAATTTTGTATTTTGAAAGCACCCCTGAGCGATACCAAGAGGCAGTCAAGAGGTAAGCACAAAGTGTTAGAATGGAGAACCCTTCTGCCATTGAGAGTTTTGCAGATGTCTATCAGAGCCGTACTTCATCTTTCCAGGGACCTGGGCAGGTACAGGGATTTCCCAGGAACTGAGGGTGAGTGGATGGCTGAGACTGTCTCACTGGTGTCATTTGCCACTGCTATGGGCCTGTGAAAGGCCTAAGGAGATGACGAGGCCACACTGGCTGCCAGGCCATCTGGAGCCACCTGCTCTAAAGGTGCCTGTAGGTAGATGGCATGGTGGGCAGCAGGAGAGGAGGAGTTGATTTGGCCCCCTCTTGGCATGTTGTCTTCTGCACCAGCAGGCTGTGCTCAGACAGTTGCTACTATCATGTGTGTCTGATGCATTTCTTTTCTTTTCTTTTCTTTTCTTTTCTTTTCTTTTCTTTTCTTTTCTTTTCTTTCTTTCTTCCTTCCTTCCTTCCTTCCATTTCTTTCTTTCTTTCTTTCTTTCTTTCTTTCTTTCTTTCTTTCTTTCATTCATTCATTCAAATAAATACCGAATGTTTCTAAAGAGAACAAAAGTATAATTTTAGCCAAAAGTATAATTTTAAAGCTTATTTAGAGCAGTAAGACGTGTTTTTGCACTTTGGCTTCTTTCAGTGCTTATGAGCAGGGCTCAGGTACCCACAAAGCATGGTCATGCACTGTAGTGGGGTTCTGGGGATCCTCTGCTAGCTGGGATTGCTTCATCAGCTAATGGATTGTGGAACTGTTTTGGGGGTCATAGGGAAGGATCCAGGGCAGGTTGAGTGATTCGGGAATATATAAATGGCTCAGGGGGAGTGGATTTTGTACCAAGTAGAACAAAAATCATGTAGTGTTTTACTAACCAGGTATGTTTATATAGGTGTATACTGTACAGATATCAGACTTACTTATAAAAGAAAAAATTCTAGTTAACTTCAGCTTAAGTGTGAGATAAACCATGGCAAGGTAGAAAATCCTGTGTGCACCCATGGCTGTGTCTTTCTTGCCGTTGCTGTATTCTCAGAGCCTAGCCCAGTGATGGTACATAGTAGGTCCTCAACAAATACTTGATCACTGACCATCATGTTTCAGCTTTTATGTCTATCCTAAGAATAGGCAGCCACAGATACCTCACTCTTACAGAAATACTATTGAATATGAGAATGAGTGCAGACATTGTACTGGTACCAGGTGGAAAGGGTACTCCTGGATGCCAGATTGCCTCTGTGGGCACAGTATCTGTGTAAAAGGAGAGCATACTTTTGTACCAGAAAAGTGCAATGAGTCTTTAACCTGGATTCATTAAACCAGACTTCTTACACCTCCCCCAGACAATGTTGGGGCTGCACTGACAAGCTGATGCTCCTGTGCTGACAGTTCAGTGTCTCGATGACGTTATTACATCTGCTTATTTATTCTCTTGCAAACCATTTTGGTTCAGCACATCACATTTGTTCTCTTCCCTTGCTCCCCATATTTACTATGTGATCTACTTGGAGAAGAGGCACGGAATCTAACCTTGGCATTATAAATGCAGGCTCTGGAGCTGGACTGCCTGGGTTCACATCCAGCTTGGAGTGGATGTGGCTTCTCTGAGCTCTGGCTTCTGCTACCACAAATGGAAACAATCCTAGGTCCCGCTTCATGGGGTTGCCACAAGTGTTGCTCTGAGGAAGACACTTTGGACAGTGCCTGGCACATTGTAAGTGACATATGGGTACTTGCTCCACTTGTTGTCTAATTTTAAATTACCAGATTTCAAATATGCTAATGTAAGGCACAAGTGCTAAGCCAGGTGACTTTTATACAAGGGCTGAGTTTGGGGACAGTTGACTCCTCTGGTTCTCTATTTTAGAATTCAGTGGAGCTTTGCACTTTAAATGTTGGGTGCAAGTCTTTGCTGTCAGGAGGATCTTTTTGCTGACTTGAGTGTGTCTTTTCATCAGCATACAGTGCAAGAGACTTGTCCACCTGCATTCCTACCTGGATGAGTGTCCGAGGACTATGTGACCTAGCTGCTCTGTTGAAATGGAAGGGATCTTCCAAATAGCTGGGATACAAACTGTAATAGCTATAGCTGGCATGTACTGAGCACTCTCGCATCATATGCTTCCTTTGGAGAGATGACCCCTGCCTTGTGGCCCTGTTGGGGATGTCTGTGGAGGGGACTTGCACTTCTTCTTGCCTTCACAAGCAGGCAGGTGATGACAGTAGGCCAACCTAGGTACTATACCCTCCTTGTCACAACAGGGATAGACATTTGCCTGATCTAGACTACAAAGATGCCTCCTTGGTGTCCTTCTTGGGGGCACCTCCCTTGTGGGGAAAGATGACTTTCTTCATGTATGTTAGTAAGCTAGGAGAATGTTGGCTTGGAGTTGCCCAAAGCATTCTGTCCTGTGTGTAGAAAGTCTGTCTACAACAGGAAAGAATGAAGCAAACATCCAGAAAGGAGTAAATACAAGTACAGCAGAGAATGAAGCATACAAAGAGAGAAGCACAAATACATCATTCAAGCCCTAGTTCCAGCTTCACCTGAACTTCCTAAATACTGTCTCAATTATGAGTTATTACTTTCTTTTGCTTTTACTTTGTCTGATTTGAATTGAGTTTCTGTCAGCTATGGCTAAACAATCCTGACTAGTAGGGCCTAGAAATTCGGTGTTACAGTACTAGATTTTGTGAGGAGGTGTCATAAGAAAAACTGAAAGGGTGAATCATTTTGCTGTCCATTGTGACTCTCCTGATGATTTAAGAATTGTTTCCTGAGCCACTTCTGCTATGACTCGATCATGGGACCATCCTTAGTGGGGATGGAAAAATCTACCTTCTTTGTGTTCCTTTTCTTTGGGATGCTGTTCTTACCCATTTAGATTGTTGATAGTTTATTCACCATTCACACTTCCACTTCGATATTTCTCTTTGGCAGCATCTTTGATCCTGCTAATCATATTTTTTATTATTTCTTCACAGGGTTCCCACAACACTTTGGTTGTTTTCTCTTTACCTGAACCTGTACTGTCTTATAATTAAATGTCCACCTGATCCATTTTTTCCCCCAGAGTCATGCAGGCTTTGAGATCTGAGTGGCACTGGCCCTAATACCCATTGATGTGAAGTGTACACCTATCTTCTGGTTAGGATCATGAGGGTAGATACTTATTAAAAATGAGATGTTAGATATATCTCTGGCTAGCAGTTTGCGGGTTACTTTTTACACTTATTGCTTGGCTCCAATCTTCAGTTCTTTTGATTTAAGGCATAGGAATGGAGACTTAATTCAAGGGTTTTTAAATAAATTATTATGGAAGGATTTTTTACTTTTTATTTAGCTGATATATAAATATTCTACAATGAGAATGTGTTTCTTTTGTAATAAGTAAAAAAGTATTAAAAACAATGAAAAAATGATAAGAGCAGCAACATAACACAAAGAAAGTGATAACAGCTCACTTTGTCTCCTAACAATCCTATTGCTATATAGAAGGCATAAGAAAAACCATTTATTAACTTACACTTCTAGTTCTTTCCAGTGGTTGGACCTCACATAAGGGTTTTATGATTTGATTTTCAATAACTGGCATTGACATGTAATGCTAACTAACATATGTGCCTAATTTTACCTTTGACAGAAGTAAGCCGCTCAAAAACTACTTACTCTTGGAATACTAAGTATCTTTTGCGTGGTGTATAAACATTCCTTTTAAAGATAGAAGACAGCAACCTCTCTGACATTCTCTGTACAAATTCTCAAAGAAATATAAAATTTAGCAAAGCATATGAGCAGCCAAGATATATAATTTGCTTCATTCCCCTCCCCCACTTAGTAAAATGTGCCAAATCCCAAAATCAAAATGGAGGGAATAGTGATTGTCAGTTTACTGGGCAAATGTAATGTTTAGGCTCCTGAAATGTAGCACAATGGTTAGGTAAGAAGGACTGAATATAACAGTATTTTGTTTGTTTGTTTTTTGAGACAGGATCTCACTATATAGGTTCAGGATGGCCTTGAGTTCACTCTGTAGCCCAGGCTGGCCTCAAACTCTCAGTAATCCTCCTGTTTCAGCCTACATTACAGGCATGTACCACCATGCCTGGTATAATACTTAATTTAGAGAAAATTAATACAGGAGATGATTTTTTTACATGAAATGTGACCTGAATGTGTTATATTCATTTTCACAGTATATTGGATTCCTTTTTAAAAATTAATCTTGTATTTATCCCCTTGCAAAATTTTTTTTAATAGACAGGCTTTTTAACACTCTAAGGGGGTGTTTTGTTCCTTGATGTTAAGCCAGAGTACCTCAGGATATTTTATAAACACATCCATTAAGTTGCTGACTTCTCTGAGTTTTACAATTTCCTACACTGATATAACAGGTAGTTTAATTTAGCCTCTGTATGGAGAGTAACCGTTTAGCACAGTTTGATGTTTAACACTGCAGCTTAACCATAAAAAATACAATTTATGCTAATATGTTCTATTCAGGCCTGTTTCCAACAAAGCCTACAATTTAGCCACTTCAAGTTCTCACAACTGCTGTTTACTAATAATGCTTGATTTCAACAGAAGAAACATTCCTTCAATTCAAACAGCATGGGAAATATGTATTTTGAGGAAAGTTAATCATTTAGTGATTCTTTAATCCTTATGCTAAAAGTTGGATATAATTTTCACATCTCCTCTGTTTTCTTTCTTGTGCTATATGGCTTTGGATCCTTACGGAAATCAAACATACATAGAATATTTGTATTTTATGCAAGGGATGCATTCTTGACAAACACATAATTCAGAGCTTGTAGAACTCAAGTCTCATTTTCATTTGTGAATAAATATAAACCAGAGTTTTCTTGACTTCAACTGTGCAAAGAGTATTAATATTTTTATGAAACTAAATTTACATAAAATGCATCTGCACTGTGTATCATTTGCTTCCTTTCACAGGTTTGTGGACTTGTCAGATTGTCTAACTCACTTTGTATTCATGCTTTGGAGTCAAGAACGGGAGTGGCACTCGTCCCCATAGCCCTGTAGTGTGGATCAGCCACTGCAGGTGTGCTGACGTGTGCATTAAACTGGGCCACAAATCCATTTACACCTCTTCTATGAAGTTTTAAGGTCTGTTGCCCTTTCTTCTTTAATCTGGGCTGACCCTGATTGCTTTGAAAATAGTGGATAGCAGAGGGGGTGCTGTGTGACTTCCAAGGTGAACAGGCAGAACAGTATTCCCTCCCCCTACCACAGACGTTTGCATCCTAATCTTCAGAGTCCATGTCTATGTTATTACATACATGGCAAAGAGTCTTAGAAGATGTCACTAACTTAAGGATCTTCTGATGGGAAGGTCAATCTGGATTATTCAAGTGGGTCCAGT
>PVJX010031912.1:0-20832 GCA_004027295.1 Dolichotis patagonum | reverse complement strand
GAATCAGACATCTCATGTCGTCCTGTCCCCCATCCCATGTCCCCCCTCCCTCTCCCCCCCTGCCTAGCAAGTGGGAGCCAGTGAACTGCACATCTTGTGAAAAGATTGGCTATGTTATTTAGCATGAGCTCTCCACATGCAAAGATAAGGACAACCATGTGGAAGAAAACAAGAGACAATATGACAGTGAAGATCTCTGGTTGTCTAGCTTTGAAATTTATGCTTTCTTATGTCCCATTCTCTTCTGTTTTGTTGTGTTTAATTTTACTCCCTTTTAAAATAAAAAAAATTATTAAAAAAAAGTTATTTTTTAAGTCCAGGTGAGGTGGTGCATGCCTGTAATCTCAGCACTTGGGAGGCTGAGGCAGGAGGATTGGTGTGAGTTCAAGGCCAGCCTGAACTGCATAATAAGACCCTGCTTCAAAAAATGAAAGCAGAATAATTACATTTTGAACATTAGTTCACAATATTGAAAAATGCTTGTGATATAACATTAAGATTTGAACTAGTAGCAAAGTACCAAAATGTAACCTATGTCTCAAATATAGAAAAATTTTTAAAAGACTTAAACTATAAGGGCCAGGGGTTTAGCTCAGTGGCATAAGCACCTGCCTGGCAATTGTGAGGTCATGAGTTTGATCCCTGGCACCAAAAAAAAAGATTTAAACTATATAAAGTTAGTGACTTCAATCACAGATGTAATTCAAATGTTCCTGTAACCTTTTGGTATGAATATATCCTTGTTCAATGTTCTTTCTCATCTGCCCCTCAATGGGTAACAGGTAGTCTTTTTTAATTTTGAAGGAAATAAAACAATAGAACAAAACAAAATAGGACAATATAGGATTTCAAAAACAAGACAGAAGAAAATCCCCCACAGTTGCTATATTGTATATTGTTATCCTCTAAACAGATGCTCAGACTACCAGCCACAAACCTGAAAATCAATCACTAATGCAAGCATTCCGTTGTTTTTGTACCTCAGTTGCTATTATCCCAGCCTGTGTTCCTCTGAATCAGCTGGCTGCCTACACAGTGGGTGGGTGGGGCTCTTCTTATTTCCTAGTGTATGCGCAGGCTGGCTCATGGGAAGGGCAGGTTGATGTCTTGGTTCTTTTCCCAGCCCACGGCTGCCACTGGCTCATGGAAAAGGCAGGTTGACTTCTTCCAACCCTCCAGCTTTGAACACAGGTTGAAGGGCAGTTGTCACTTGACCAGAGAGTGCCTCCTTTGAGAAGGAGAGGGGCCTATAGGAGATAATCCCTGGGGCTGGGGTTTTACCTGGATACTCAGAGATAATCCATTGGCTATTCATTGAGGAAATGGAGTGGGGGAGAAAAGAGGGAGCCGAGGATGGACTTTGAGCTGTGGGCCAGGTGGGTTAGGAGCCAATTTTTAGTGAAGTTGGTTTAGTGAAGTTGTAGTCCATCCTCTCTCCTTTATTTACCACTCCCAAAATTGCCTGGGCACAGGGCTTTAGAGGTAGAGGACCTGGGACTGGGTTGGGGGTGGAAGGGAGGAGTCTTCCCAGGAATCTACACATGAAAATCAAGATCACGTGGCCCTATTGGCAAAGTGTTAGCAGTGGCAGCTAACACTGTGTTAGTTCCATGTGTTTTATTGAACACTGCTTTGCCACAGTAAATCCTGGACACTGGGTGAGGATACAGCAGGGGACAGGACATGTAGAGCCTTTCCTTAGGAACCATGCATTCTTGTGGTTGGAGGCTGACAACAAGCAAACTGACACTGTGATTTCAGAAGTCCGCAAGTAAGGTGAAGACAAAGACACTTGTATTTTAAAAAGATCACCCTGGCTGCATGTGGAGATTACAGTGTGGGGAGAAATCAGGAGGCTAGAAGGTCTCCCTGGGTAGTAATGCAACTTCAGGAGCAAGAGGATAGTACCGTGGACTAGGACAGTAGCTCTGGAGAGGGAGAGAAGTGGGTGGACTTGGAATCCATTTAGAAGGTAGAGTTTGTAGATCAAATGGTTAGCTGGGCATGGTGGTGCCTGCCTCTAATCCCAGCACTCAGGAGGCTGAGGCAGGAGGATTGCTGCAAGTTCAAGGCCAGCCTGTGCTACATAGTGATTTCAAGGGCAGCCTGAACTATACAGTGAGATGCTGTCTCAAAGGTTAGAAAGTAAAGAAATCTATCAATTGGGTCTATCAGTTGGACAAACATGCTGTTTGTTGAGAATGACAAAGCTAAATGATGGACAGGGATTGGAGATGTGGACATTTAAAAGAGCTGGTTTTGGGCTGGGGATTTAGCTTGGTGGCATAAGCGCCTGCCTGGCAAGTGCAAGGTGGTGAGTTTGACCTCTGGTACCAAAAAAAAAAAAAAAAAAAAGTCTGGTTTTGCCATGTTATATTTGAGATGACTGTGAGGCACCCAGGTAGAGTCTGCAGTGGGGAAGTCAAAATGAGATAAAACGTGCAAGTTGTTGCCATGGAAGTGGTATCCAAGGACGGGGAAATCATCGAGACTCTGGGCCTTAGAGTGGTGATTTTCACATGGAGACACTATTGTACCCCTTCTTCTTGGAGGCACGTGGCAAAGTCTGGATAGTCTTTGTTAAAGCTAAAGGAAGAGAGGGGGAGGGGTAAAAAAATTTTTAAAAAAGCTAAAGGAAGATTGCTACTGTCCTGTACTGTAGAGGCCAGGGATGAAGTGTTGCAGTACTCTGGTCAGCCCCTCAGAAACAAGTTATCTGACCCCAAATGTCAATGGCGTCAAGGTTAAGACATCCTGTCCTAGACTGAGAAAAGAAAGAAAAAGATCATTCAGTTCAAGGGGCATTCGTACATGAGGAAACCCTCCAGCAAGGAAGACCAAAGAACAACTTGAGTGGGAGGAGGCAGGCTTAGAGGATGTGGAGTCTTGGGGGAGGGTGTGTTTGGAGCAGGAAGGCTGCTCACCCTTAAGGCATGCTTTGAAGAGGCTGAGTCATTTGAGTGCAGAGAAAAGACCAATGTTTCAGGCAAAAGGAACAATCTTGGTGCCCTTACAAAGGCCAGTTTCTATGGTTTGGCAGGGTCAGGAGTTCCAGGGTCGAAGTTTGCTCTAATAGACAACACTTGCTAAATCATTTCTGCCCTGCTCAGAATCCCTTCCATAGGTAACTTCATTAATGTGCATGCAGCAGGCAGGTACTTGATGCTCATTTTACGAAAGGGGTAATATTATTATTGCCCCAACTTTAGAGATGGTGGAAACTGAGGCACAGAGAGGCAAGTTATTTCCCAGGATCAGACAGCTGGCAATAACTGGCAGAACAAGGATTGAGACCTGAGAATTTGACATGACTGAAGTCGAGGGAACAGAGGCAGTGAAAGGACATTGTGTATCTGAGAAGCTTTGCTAGAAAGGGAACCAGAGATGTCACAGAGACAACGGGACGTTTGTGTGCCAATAGGAAGAATCCACACGGAGGCTGGGAGGTGGGGGAGCGAGAATCAAGGTCCGCGAAGAGGCTGACCCTTCCCAGGGCATTGCACTGGTTACTGTGGAGACTGGAGCAAGGTGACCTCCCCACTCGGCTTCTCTCCCACCTCCCTACTGCTGGCCTTTAGAGGGCAGCACTTCTGCATTCTGTGTTACCCCTTCTAAAAGACGCAGGTCCAACCCTCCTAGAAACACTGCCCAGCTCTGCCCTCAGGAGCCAGAACCCCGCTCTGAACACAGGCAAGTCCCCGCAGACCCTCAGCACGGCCTCTGAGGCGCCTTCTGATCCCCGCTTACCACTCCCAGCTGCAGCCCAACAAGGCTCTTAACTCAGGTACTGGGGTCGCTCCTGCTCTGGAAAAAATGTGGCCCTTTCTCCCTCCTCTACTTTGCCCAGTCTCCTGTCTGTCTGGGTAGCAGTTACATCCTTAGCCTTTTTCTGGCTCTCAACCAGGCAGTAACCCTATTGGCTGCTACTGTGACAGTGTGCTTATGTTTTAATAATGCTCTGCTCCTCTTCCTACTTGTACCTCTTTGTCCTTTTGGTTCAGTGTCTTCATTCCATGCTAGAATGTAACCTCCATAAAGATAGGTTTTGCTCATCTTGGTTGTTTCCATGATTCGGGGTATAGTAAGTGCTCAGTAATTATTTGCTAAATAAACAAATGTATTGTTGACTTACAACCTACCTGGTACATGAAGTTTGATTAAAAAAAAAAAGTGGATGTTTAAATTTTTTAAAATTATGGTAAAAGATACTGCCATTTATTCCCCCTCAAAAGCCCCTCCCTTGAGCACACTTAGTCCATTTTTGCCACTTTGCGAAGCAATCTAGAAGTCCTCTTTTGTGAATGTCTTTAGCTGTGCTGTTGTGACTGCCTTGATGTCCTGAATTGATTTAGAATGTTTCCCTTTCCATGGTCTTTTTGACTCTGTGGAAGAGCCAGAAGTCGCACAGTGTCAGGTCCGGTGAACAAGGTGAATGAGGATACAGGGTTATTTTTTTATGAGGCTGCTTTTCTGTTGGGTGGCAGCATTCATCGTGTTTTCACCACACCTCTTACAGACACTCACAAAGGGAGACTTCTAGAAGTGCTTCAGAAAGTGGCAACAACAGTGGGATAAAGTCATTCAAAATGGAGCGTGTTGAGAAGGATTAATGGCAATGTGTCTTCTACAATAACATATTTAAAATGATTTAATATCCACTGTATTCTGGGTGGTTCCATATGCTGTATTTAATATATATTTTTATTTTAGAGAGGATAAAACAAAACCAATCAAAACAAACCAGTGTGAAAGACACAGGACTCCAAAACATTATGAGATCAACAATAGTTACCATGATGCCTTTTGATGTCTTCAAAATAGCTGCAGATAACTTTGGATATAGTGAAAATCAAACAGAACAGAATAAAATAGAAACAATAAAAACAAAACAGTGAATGCAATGAAAGACTTCAAAATGAGCCTATGGTAAATTCAAAATTGCTGCCATAATATATCTTGCTATCTTTGAAATAGCTGCTCCTGCTATCATATTTAACATAATCAAACAAAACAAAAGAGAATAAAACCCAGCCCAACAAAAAATGGAAATGATATAGGACTTCCAAAACAGGACCATAGGGAATCAACAATGGCTGCAACCCTAGAAGGAAAATCCCCCTTCTAGATACCACACTGCGTACCGCTATCCTCTGAACCTGTGATCAGGCCACTGGCCCTAGACCTGCAATGTTAGTGAAACACCAGAGCACCACAGGCATCCAATTGCATTTCACCTCCATAGGTATCATCACAGCCTGTGTTTCTCTGGATCAGCTGGTCGCTTACAGCAGGGGTACTGGAGTGGGAGATTGGTACTTCTCGTTTGCCAGCCCCTGTGCCAGAAGGGGCTGAGGTCTGTCTGTTCCAGTCCGCCAGCGGCCCGCACAAGGCGCAGCTTCCCAGGCTGGGCTTGCCTTAATATTTTATTCTACTCTATACACATTTCACTATGAATTTTAAAAGTCATCTGATTATTAATAAGTTTGAATGTATATTATGAAAGTTTGTATGTTATGAAAGTGTTTAATTCAGTATCCTATTTTGTAGTCATTCATCTTAACTGGAAAGAAGTATGTTAAACTTATACATTATTCTTTCGTCCTCCTAGGATGGCTAGTTTGCTCTTTTGTGAACCAACAGAGCTTTACAACATCTTGAATCAGGTCACAAAACTGTCCAGATTAACTGAACCCAACTATCTCTGCTTATTTGGTAAGTACACTAGCAAGCACACACACAGCATTATTTTTGACAGGTTAACAACTTTAAAAAGTTGTCAGGTTTGTCGGCTCAAATGCTACTTTTTACTCTTGTGGTATACAACTTGGGAATCTTCCCAGATGAGCTCCAGAAGTTCCCAGCAGATTATTCTAGTTCTTTCATTACTGTTTTAATAAGCTATTTTAAATATCATGTGCAAAGTAATATTAATGGACACCCATGTACTTCTACTCAGATTTGACATAAGAAATAAAATATGATAAACACAGATATTGTACCTCATTACGATTGCATTTTTCTCTCTCCAGAGACAACTACTTCTGTATTTTCAAATTTTTACTACATACCTAGGTATCCCAAAATAACAAGTGGTTTAAACATTTATACAAGGAGTTCTGATGTGTCCATTCATTTTGCCACTTTGTTTATAGTACTTGGCATTGAAACCAAAGCCTTCCCACTGCGCTACACACCCAGCCTTTTTTTATTTCTTATTTTGAAACAGGGTCTCTCTAAATTGCAAAATTGTCCAGGCTGAGCTCAAACATATGATCTTGCTGCCTCGGCCTCCCAGAGTACATGTCTGGGATTACAGGCCTGCACCGCTGTATCTGTCTTTTTATTTCCTTTTGGTTGAAAAACATATTGTTGAGTTTTCTCATGTCTGTATGTGATATACAGTTGATTTATTTTAGCTGTTAACTGAAATTTTTCAGTTTCCAATTGATTGCAATATGTTGCTTGCATTATGTTGCTATTATATATTTTTTGGTGTGTTATTATAAATAATGCTGCAGGGAACAACTCTGCACATCTTTCCCACCTTTCCTTATTCCTGTGGGCAAGTGTTTCTTCAAGATCTATGTCTAGAAATGGGATTGCTAAGTGGCAAATTCAACTTCACTAACTTATCAAATTGGCCTTCAAAGGAATTGTGTTACTTTATACTCCCATCACCAGGGTAAGACACACACTTTGTAATACCTGGCTTTGCCAGCCTGTAATATTTGTTGTAACCTATGAAATATATATTATGAAATGTATATTATATATTATGAAATATATATGAAATATATATTATATATGAAATATATATTATGAAATATATATTATATATGAAATTATATTATGATGTTTTAATTTTAATTTCCATAATTTTCAATAAAATTGAGCATCTTTTTATTTTATTGACCATCCTGGTTTCCTTTTTTTATTTTAAAGAGAATAAAACCAAATCAAACAAAATAAAACAGAACAAAGCAAATCAGAATAGAACAATGCAAGCAACACAGAACTTCAAAACAAGACAACAGGAAGTCAGCAATAGCTACCATAATGTCTCTTGTTTTCTTTGAAATGGTTGTTCATACCTTCACACACAATAAAATCAAACAAAACAAAATCATATAAAACCAATCAAAACAAAAGAATGAAAGCATTACGGACTTCAAAACCAGATAACAGGAAATGAACAATTGTTACTATAATGTCTTGTTTTCTTTAAAAACAGTCGTCCATTCTATCACATAATCAAATCAAAGCACAACAGAATAAAACCAATCAAAACAAAAGAATAAAAGCATTATAGGACTTCAAAACAAGATGATAGGAAATCAACAGTGGCTACCATAATGTCTTCTTTTCTTCAAAATAGCTATTCATACCATTACACATTATAAAATCAAACAAAAAAACAGAATAAAACTAATTATACAAAAGAATTAAAGCATTATAGGACTTCAAAACAAGATAATAGGAAACAGACCATGATTACCATAATATATCCCATTATGTTCAAAATAGCTACCCATACCATCAGACACAGTAAAATCTAACAAAGCAAGACAGAACAAAGCCAAACCTAACAAAATTATGAAAACAATACAAGAGTTCAAGACAAGACAATAAGAAATTAACAGTGGTTACCCACTTCCCCTCCGAGGTGTTTCCTCCCCTATCACTTTTATAATAACTATTGTGCTTTTTGGATTTCACTAACTCCTTCTATTTTTTATGCTAGGGTTTATCCATATGAGTTCAAATCATTTCACCCATGAACATGATCTCCAGTTGCTTTCATTTACCTACAAGAGCCTCAAGATTATTTTACTTTATAGCTGGGTAGCTTTCCATTATATGAAAGTACCATAACTTTCTTATGCATTCTGCAGTTGATGGGCAAGTTACCCTTGCTTTTTTCTGGTCTCCTGTCACATGGAACAATTGTTTTCTCTCCTTTGATTTTTAGTTTATGAATTTCCTTTCAAGTTAAATGTGTTTCTTGTATACAGTGTATCGATGGATCTTGTTTCTTGATCCACTCTTGCTGTGTTTCTTTTTATTGCTGACCTGAGGCCATCTACATTAATGTTTACAACCAGCATACATTGGTTTGTCTCTGCCATGTTATCCTCCTGCTGTTGGCTCTCCACTTTTCCCTTCATTCAATTGCCTGTCTTGTTTGGTGATCCTCCTCTGTTGCTGTTCCTAGAACCATAGTCAACTTTCTCTCTCTCTAGAATATTCTTTAGCACTCTCTAGGATTGGTTTTGTGGTCATGAATTCCTTCAGTTGTTCTTTGTCATGGAAAAATCTTATTTTTTCATCAATTTTGAAAGATAGTTTTGCAGGGTACATCAGTCTGGGTTGGAAGTTGTTTTCTTTCAGGATTTGAAACACTTCACTTCAAACTCTTTTTGACTTTATGGTTTGTGTTGACAAGTCGGCCGTGATTCCGATTGGTTTTTCTTTATAGGTAATCTGGTTCTTTTCTCTAACAGCTTTTAATATTCTGTTCTTGTGCTGAATTTCTGAGATCTTGATTATTATATGTCTGGGTATAGATTTGCTTTGGTTATGGCTAGTTGGAGTTCTACATGCCTCACTTATCTGCATGACAGATCCTTTTCCCATGTTTGGGAAGTTTTCTGCTATTACTTCTGTAAATAGCTTTTTAATTTCATTTGTGTTGACTCCTGCTTCTTCACTGATTATTTTTCTTTGTGTTGTCTGGCAGCCATTGAATTATTATTTTCTGGTTCCTTGGTATTTTTAAGAGATCTTTCCTTTCATGATCACTAGGTGCAATCCTGTCTTCAAGGTCTAAAAGTCTATCTTTAGTCTCTTTCAAGTGGTTTTGCCAGCTTTTGATTGACTTTTTAATTTCCCAGATATCTCTTTGAATCTGTTTCATGCATTGTGACTTCTTTATGTATTGGCCATTCAAGGTTTCTATCATTTTCTTATGTTCCATATCTATCTATCTATCTATCTATCTATCTATCTTCTTTAGGTATGCTAAGAAATTCTTTCATTATGTTTGTGATTCCTTCTTTTACCTAAGATATTATTTCTGATTTGACTGCTTTTACAGTCTCATGAAGTTGTTTCTTTACTTCAGTTGCCATCCTCTCAGAGATTTCAGGTGTGTGAATTCCATTTTCTTCCATGACTGTATCTCCCACACTTGTTCTGTGTGGGGTAGAGGTCTGAGATTGCCTTTTGCTCCTTCATCTTGACATTCTCCTGGGTTCCTCCCAACAGCTGGTTGTGGGGTCCCAGGCACTTCCCAAGTTGGCTTCCCCTACATGGTGTAGAACAAGACAGGCACCTGGGTTCCTCTGACCCCAGCTTTACAGGGAGGTAGCTGGGTATGGAGCGGGCTTCTCCAGGCCTGTGCAGCTACACTGGGGCTTCCCCGATGGCCAGGGGTATGTGGTGGTGGGGCTGCTTCTCTCAGCCTGCATGTCTACACCAGGACTCCTGTGATGGTGACAGGCACACAGGGGTGTGTGTTTGTCACACATCACCTGGTGGGTGATGGCTGCCTGAAGGAAGCAAGGGCCTCCAGTGGTGGCCTCCAGGTGCATGGGGCTTACCTGGTTGCATGTCCCTGCTTCTGCTGGCTGCCCACAGGAAGCAAGCCTTCTGATGGCAGCAGCTGGCAGGCAGAGGCCGATCTGGCTGGTTCTCTCCCTGGTTTCCTATTTTGTAAAGAATCTATTCATATTGCTCCTTTTCTATTGTGCTTTTTTTTTTTTTTTTGGTGGTGGTGGTGGTGGTGGTGGTCCTGGAGATTGAACCCATGGACTTCACATCCTCAGGTACTTTTTATTTTTTATTTTGAGGCATGGTCTCACTAAATCATTAAGTTATGCAAGTTGGGCTCAAATTTGTCCTCCTGCCTCAGCCTCCCAAGTTCTGTGATTTTAGGCATGTGCCACAGTGTCCAACTCTCTCTCTCTTTTAAAGACTGAATAATATTCATATGCTCTTCCATATCTATCTGTATCTTGTGTTTTCTTTATCCACGTATCTGTCAGTGCACATCTAGTTGTTGGCTCTTGTGAATAATCTAACAGCATTGACTGTGGAAGTGCTGATATCTCATTGTGATATTGATTTAATTACCTTTGCCTATGTACTCAGAAGTGGATTGCTGCATCATATTGTAGGGCTAATTCTAATTTTGGGAGGAAATTTCTGTATTGCTTTTCATAATGGCTGTACCTATTTACACTCCCCCAACAGCATACCAGGGTTCCAGTTTCTCTACATGCTCACCAACACTTATCTTTTGAATATAACTACTGTAGTAAATGTGAGTGATACTGTTATTTTGGTATGATTTTGTATTTGCCTGGTTTTTGGTGTTGAGCAAGTTCTCATATGTTTATTGGTGATTTGTATGTCTTGCTTTGAAGAATATCGATTCATGTCCTTGGCCTGTTTGCTAAGTTGTGTTACTTGGATTTTTTGCTACTGAGTTCCTTATATATTTTGAATACATATAACTTTATCAGATATGTGGTTTGCAAATATTTTCTCCTGTGGGTTGTCTTTTCATTCTTTTGATTGTTTGCAATGCAAAATCATTTTCGTTTAAGGCAATCCTATTTGTCTATTTTTGTTGTTGTCTGTGCTTTTGGTGTCATTTTCAAAAAATAATCATTGCTGAACAATATTAAGAACTTTCCTTCTATATTTTCTTCTAGTAGCTTTATAGTTTCAGGTCTTACGTTGAAGTCTTTAATCCATTTTGAATTACAGGCATGTGCCCCACACCCAGCTCAATTTCTCTCATTTTTGCAACAAAGAATAAAATGTTCTGCTCTAGGTTTTAGTGTGGATCTGCTATTACGCTACAGTTATCTCCTCTGTCGTCAATGGTCACGTTACCTGGGGATTGTTTTACATCCCCAGTCCCCTCTCATTCTCTTGGCAGAAGTTTCACATTTTAATCAAGTCCATTTTATCAGTTGTTATGGTTTGGAGCCTTTGCTGTGTTGTATCTAAAAAAGCATTGCTGGACTCTTACCTAGATTTTCTCCTTTGTTTCTTGTAGGAATTTTATTGGATTTTTTTTCTTCTTCACCAGGACTGAAGTTGGAGCCTAGAACCTTTGCACTGAGCTACATTCCTGCCCCTTTTTTTTACATTCTGAGACAGAGTCTAAATTGCTAAATTGCCTAGGTTGGGCTCAAACTTCTGATACTCCTGCCTCAGGCTTCCAGAGTTCTGGGATTTGTCTTAGTGTGTTACATTTTACATTTGAGTCTACGATCCTTTTTGAGTTAATTTTTGTGAAAAGTCTGTGTCTTTTGCCTGTGAATGACCAGTTGGTCTAGCAGCATTTGTTGAATAGACATTTTCTTAACTGTATTACCTTTGCTCCTTTGTCAAAGACCAGTTGAATTTATTTGTGTGTCTGCTTCTGGACCCTTTGTTCCTTGCTCTGTTTGACTCTTCTTTTGTCAGTACTTTGAATTGATTAGTGTAGCCTTGTGTGAGTGCTGAGGTTAGGTAGTGTTAGTCCTCCAAGTTTATTTTTTTCTTCAGTGTTAAGTTGGCTGTTCTGGGTTACGGTTGTTATTTTTTGTTTGTGAATTCATCTTTTCATAGGAGTTGTGAAGATATCCCTACAGAAAGGTTTTGTGATTCATTCCCAAGCTCTCAAAATTTCAGGGGTCCTCAACAAGCTTTGTGCACAAACAGGCCTGGTTTCTGTTTCTTATAGTTTTTTTTTAAACCTCCTACCTCATCTGATGGGTAGAAAATTTTAAGTCCCTTTTCTCACAAATAAGGGCAAGATCTTGCAGGTTTAAAGATTTATGCAACAAGCTCATTTCCTGTTTCATGTTCCTTCCAACTGTAAGGAAGGTCAGCGCCTCCCCTTCTGGCCTAGCACCAGTATTGTTAGGCTGTCAGCTCGTGTTTTCTAGGGTTTGAGCTGGAGTCTAAAATTCACTAGGGCACTTAGCATGAGCTCAGTTTGTGTTGATATTGCCCCTGTTCCCCTTCTTGAGATCTCAGAAAACTCCTGTTCCAAACTCAAAAATACAAAGTCTCGCTGCCCCTCCAGGGGGTGGGTGGTGCGGGTATGGTGGGCAGGGAGTTCACGGGGCCAACAGCTCACAGTAAGAAGACAGACTTCAGGATGTCCACGGGTAGCAGCTGTCACCCACCGGCCAAGCAAATATATATTGATGATGAAGTGAGTTCTCTGAGTCCTTTGCTAGTGTGTTCCTGAATGAAATCCTCTGCTTTTCAGATGTCCGCTCCAAGCGGGAGTATGATGAGAGCCACGTGATTACCGCCCTGCTCGTGAAGAAGGTAGTCACTGGGTTGGCATCCTCAGAATCCGGGGCAGGAGGGTGGGAGGGAGGCAGGTGTCCTGTTCTGTCCTGGAGTAGCTCCTCCTCGGACACTGGGCGGCAGGGGCGGCACTGTTGCCTGTGCTTCCACCACAGTGTTCTCCCCACCCCTCCACACTCCCTAAGTTGTCCCCACCCCTCCACAGCAAATGTCCGGGTCATTCCTGGCTGTGCCAGGCCCCTGGGATACCCCAGGGCACAAGATACCCCTAGTCCTGTGTCCCTGTCCTCACAGAGCTTCTGTTCTCCTCAGTGAGGAGACCCTAAACCACAGAGGTGTTCACTATACCTAAAGACAGAAGCCTGTCTTTTTCTTCCCTTCCCCACCTCCTTGGCCTTTCTCCATTCCAGCAGGTGGCCAGAGTCCTGCATTCGGGTACCTTCTACCCACTGTAACCAGGTCCCTTCTCTACCCCTGCAGGCGTCCTCCCCAAGAAACTGCAGCCACATCCGCCTCTGACCTCTGCGGTCCTGGCCACGCTCTGCCCCTGGCTTTGGGCATCTTGCTTACTTTCCAGATTTCTTCTCTGTCCATTTGGTTTAGCTGTATTTTCTCCTGCTGCTGCCTGAAGATGTCTGCTGCTCTTTCTGTCCTGTCAGGAGACTTTCTTGTGAGATTCCACCCAAGTTTACAGCTTCAACTATCCATGTGCAGCTAGGGGTCCTGTCAAGTTTGCTCCTAAAATGTGGTCTTGAAAATTCCTCCTCCTAAATTAAAAAAAAAAAAAGAAAAGAAAATTCCTCCTCCTCCCATTTCCCCTTAGCTCTGAGTTGCATGTGCTCCACCTTTGGTGCATTTTCTGCACAAAACTCAGCGGGGAGCTGGAGTCCTGGCTTAAGTATTTTTCCAGAATGAACTTACTGCCTAATGCCCTCTTCTTCACTCTCATTTCCTGTTTTATTTCTCCCTGGATTTTCAATTCTCGGGCTCTGCACTTGAGTTCTTAGCCTGCATTTCAGATTGTTCTCTGATTCCGCATGGATTCGGAGCCCTCCATGATGCCTGGGCCTCAGTTCACAGCTCAGCTCTCCTATCTGTGAGCCTTGGCTTCTGGCTGCACCCGCAGGTCTGGAAATCAGACAGCGCTTCTGCCTCAGCCCCTCAGAGCCTCTCAGTCAGGCCCATCCCTTTGCGCTTCCTCCCTGACTTTCCAGTTAGCGGATTGAGGCCCTCAGGACTCCCCGCCCCTGCAGGATGTGAAGTCTACCTGTTGTTTTCCTGGCCATACGCCCTCCCTTCTTGAAGGGAACTTTTCATCTCCCTGTTTAATCCATGGGTTCTGGTGGTGTTCCCAAAATACCAGCCAGGTCTCTGGCCTCAGAGATTGGCCCTGGGTCTGGGATGGAAACTGAGCCAATCAGAATTGGAATTAGAGAAGGCTGTGTCTTTCCAAGCAGGCAGTAGAATTTGAAGTCCTCTTACTGTAATTTATAAATTAAATGTACATAAGTATGTACGTGTAGGGAAAAAACAGTATATACAGGGTTTGGTACTATCTGTGGATTCACCTAGGGAGGGGATGATGTCACCTAGGGAGAAGGATGATGTCACCCAAAAGGGGACGTGATCTCATGGTAGTGAACTACTCAGGGCCTTAACAGATGTCATGGAACCTGAGGAGCCTAGGTGGACACATCTGGGGGTCCCCACTTGCTCACAGCGTTCCCCATAAACTTCTGTGACTAAAGGAAGCATGAACTGACCCTGTCCTTTGCAACCTGATCTAGCGGATGTAGAGGCCCAACCAACAAGAAGTGCCTACGTCGGCCTGGAGGACCAGAAGAGCTACACAGGGCAGGAGGCGCCTGAGACCCTCCAGAAAACCATTAGCTGGACGAGCATTGTGAGGCTCACCAGGCAGGAAGAGTGGCTTCTGGCCACTTATTGTAGCCAGTGGATACCTACTGAGCACTTCCCACATGCCAGGGACTGGTGAGCCCTTGTGATTCAGTGACCAGCAAAGCAAACAGGTCACTGTGCTTGCAGCAAAGACCCTGTGACCCAAGGCAGCAGTCTATGCAGAGGCCACAGAGACCAGATGTAAGATGTGCCATCAATGTAATCAGGGCAGAAACAGGGCTGCCCACAAAAGGAGGAACTTACTGGAAAATTTCAATACATACCTTAGAGAATATGTTCTGAGATACCCCACCCCTACCCCGTGCATGCCTGAATCCATAGATTGTACCAAATCCTATGTATACTGTCACCCTTCTTAGGTAATGTCATTCCCTTTCTCAAGCAACTTGACCTTTCTCTAGATAGCACCATCACCTAATCAGTCAGCATCTCTTTTTCCTGCCCTGTGATCCACATTTTGGTGACTCAGCTACTCCCTGACTACCACTCACTAACTCCTCTCTGCCTCCAAGCCTGTTTGCCATTCATTCGTTTACCATCTTCATGGTCTACCATGCATCAGACACTGTCCGGAAGCTCAGGGTGCATCAGTGACTGACACAGACTCATGTCCTTGCTCTGGCAGGGCTTATATTTAGTCTAGCAGCCTTCCAGTGACATCTGCATGCTCATGACATCTGCTTACCCATGCCTTCTGCTTATTACGCTCTTAGGAGATTTGGTCCCTCTCCAGGGGACAGGATGTCATGATTTATCTGGGTTTGGTTGTTTTGACACCAAGGCACCCAAGAGCTTGTGAGCCCATCAATAGGCCAACTGCCCTTCGGTCAAGTACCTACCTCTGAGCCAGCCCCGTCCACCCCTGTCCAGGCCACTCCTGGTGCTTCTAGCCTTTGTGTTGTCAGGGGAAGGAGCACAGTCCTTGCCTCAAATGCCTTCTGATGTCACTCGTCACTCACTGGGAGTGCATTCTCCACCTCACGGCCTGCCAGCATGTCCTGTGTGCTTTCCTTAGAAGGACGGTGAATACCTCATCCCAGAGTCTGTGGATCTGGAGTGTGCGAAATACTGTATAGTCTATGATAGCAACACTAGCTCCATGGAGATGTTTATAAAAGATGCCACGACTGATGATGAAGAGGATGACAAGGACAACTCTAATGAGCGTGGCCAAGGTGGGTTTTGACTACAATGACCACACCCTGTTACCTGTGCCAGGAGCTGCAACACCAGTGCTTCACCTCCTTGCAGGACCCAGCCTGCCACTGGCTGAGATAGGAGACTGCTGGGTCAGAGGTGAAGAATCGCATCACTCAGCAGAAGGAGCCAGATGTTACTAGTTTCCTGCACTGGTTCCCCGAGTCCCAGCCTTACAGGGTGACATGGAAAGGGCCAGGTGATGCCCACAGAGGGTTGCATTACCAGGAAAGGACCCTCAGCCTAGAGGGCCTGAGGGAAGGTAGGACATCCTTTCATCCAAGCCTGTCACACAGATCTCCTGAAGAGATGGTGCAGAACTAAGGCAGTCAGGGCTGTCTTCACAGGACATGCGGAAGTGTGAAAGACCAAGGAGAACCATCTCCTAATGGGGACTGTCACTGCCATTTTATAGATGGGGAAATGGGCCCAGGAAAGTACAGTAACCCACCCAAGATCTCACACTTAGTGACTTAGTTATTCGTTGCTGTGTAACAGATTATCCAGAACTCAGCTTGTTATTTTCATGGCTCCTCAATTTAAGGGGCCACTCAACTGGGAGGCACAAGATTTGTCTTGTAATCAAAATGTCAACCCTAGATTGCTATCATTGAGGGCCTGGGTCAGGATGACCCCAATCTAAAGTGACTCACTCCATGGCTGCAGCCAGGAAGCCCCTGATTTCATTCTTCTGGTTGCTGGAGACCTCAGCTCCCCACCCCACGGACCTCCCCATGATATTGCTTGAAGCACACTCCCCAACATAGCACCTCATTTCCCCAAGTGAGTGGTCTGAGCCAGTGGGGTCCACAGGGCAGGCACAGGTCTTTATGACCTGGTCTCCAGACTTAACATTCAGTCACCACCGCCACAGACCAGTCATTATAAGTAGGTCACAAAATGCAGCCCAGCCTTGAGGGGAAGGCAGGCCGCCTCATCTTTTAAGGAAAAGTGTTTAGAAAAATTTGTGGATCCACCCAGTCAGTCTGGTGGAATCTGGTCTCCCATAGCTTGGACAGTAACACTGGAGAGGAACCCAGCTCGGAGTTGGGGCTGTAAAATGTGATCAGTTCCAAGTGCTCAGCTAAAATTCTGAGGCTCTGCTGCACTCTTTTCAGCTCCTAGACTGGGAGTGACCACTTTTTGCCATTGGGTGGTGCTAAACTTCTGACACTGATGAAGCCAACCATTGGGACTTCCATCCCAGGAGCTCCTTGGCCAGGAAATGTCCCCCTAGGCTCTGGTTTACAGTCCTAGGATTATAGACTGGATCCTGAAACCCTAGAGAATGGTGCTGAATAAAGATAACCTCTTTCAGTTCCGTAACTGATTCTACCCAGTAGGAAACCACAGCTACACAGAATACCATACAAGGTGACCTACAATGCCCTCTTTCAGGTAAATGCAGTGCTTTGGGTAGAAGACCATTTCTGGGGTTCTTTCACCACCTCCTTCTTAGCAACAATACAGAGAGCCATTGTGAAGCACTGGCCTTCTCTGTCCCAAGAAGAACTGGGCACAGAGGGGTCCTTGTCAGCCCCTAGAAGTAGTGTGAGGTTATGAGGTGTCAGGGTGTGTGCATGAGTCCTTTCCTGCCTGCCTTACTGGCCATGGGGCACTGTCCTTGCTATGACCAGAACTGAAGTACCCATGGCTGGTGGAGGTCATGCATGGTCCTCTGCACCTGGCTGTGTGCCCTCGGGGGTTGCTGATGCCCTGGGTCCTGCTGCATCTCCCCGGCCTCCAACATCTGACCACTACTTCATTTGCGTGAGCCTGCAGAGCTCCTGGAGGGAAACAGGGCACTGGTTGGTTGCAGGAGGCTTTGCCTGGGTATTTTTATCAGCTGGTATCTTTTTCCTCTCCCTCCCTCCAATTCTTCCTCTCTTCCCCTCTTTTCTTTTATTCTCTTCTCTCCCTTTCTTCTTCCTTCCCGCCTTCCTTTTTCTCTGAGGATTAAACCCAGGAGCACTTTACCACTGAGATACATCCCCAGACCTTTTTATTTTATTTTTTTTATTTTGAGATGGAGTCTCACTAATTTTCCCAGATAGGACTTGAAATTGCCACCTTCTTGCCTCAACTCCCAGAGTGCTGCAATTACAGGCATGTGCCATCACACCCTGCTCAGCTGGAGTCTTTTTTTGGAGCCCTGCTCTTGGCTTCTAGGACTTTCTGTCCAAGCAGCACTCAAAGGGCGTCCCTCTTCTTGTAGGAGAGAGATTCTTCTTAAAGTCACATCACACACGCACGTGCACACACACACACACACACACACACACATACCCTTGCAGCAGTATGGATTCTAGGCCCTCAAACCAGGATCTTGCCCCAGGAAGGGAGCTTTGAGGACTTCCTGTCTCAGTGGAGCCTGACTTTCATGACAATTGGCTGGTTAAGGAACCCAAGGAATTTAACTTAAAGCCCCCTTCACCAAGCAGGGACCCTCTAACACATACAAGGGGAGGGGAAAAACCAGCAGAGACACCAGGGTTGTGTAAAGGCAACATAGCCTGGAATTTATTGTGCCTGGGTGCAGGCAGAGAGTTGATATTGCTGTCTGCTGTGAACAAAGAGAAGTGTGTCCCTTTTTATAGGGATGAAGAAAAGGCAGAGGACATTAGGCAGGAAAATTCCAGGGATCAAACTGGCAGCCTTGCATCTCAGTAGAGTCCTTCAAGTGTCCTATGTAAATCTTCAGGCGTCTCCAGATGTCCCTAGATGTACTAGGAGCTGCAAAATTCTTTGTCCTGCCTTATCTCCTCTCCTATGCTTGCCATGACAGGAACTGAGCTGAGCTCCCTGCAGGGAGCAGCGCTTCTGCTGGCAAGCAGTCCGGGACCTGGGGGAGTCGGGCTGATTTGAATCTTACATTCTCCTCTGTTAGTTATTATAAAAGAAAAGGGAAATGGGCATTCGTTCTCATGGCTTGCTCCTGAGTGGGCAACCTTGTGGGAGAGAAATGTTGAGGAACAGGGCTGTATCAAAGAGAAGTCAGCACCAGCATCTGTTGGTAATCACTTGTTCATGACCCTGTAAAAACTGAGAGAACCCAGCTCTTGGGAGGCTGAGGCAGGAGGATTGCTGTGAGTTTGAGGCTAGCCTGGGCTACATAGCAAGTTCAAGGCCATCCTGAACTACATAGTGAGACCCTATCTCAAAACAAAACAAAGCAAAGCAAAATATCTAGAGAAAAGTCTGAGAAGACATGGAAATCCAGACCTGGGGAAGGATTGGAATGGCTATACAGGTTGCTGCTGATATGGAAATGCAGAGCCAGCAATTTTTGGCTAGAATAGGATTGGAGCAGTTTAGCAAGAAATGAATTAACATTAAGGTTTTGTAAAGGTGACTTGGACCCATTGAGTGAAGCTGCCTGTCATACAAATGGGGCCAAAGGTCTTAGGTAAGGGGAGGGGAGTTTAATTAGGGCTGTGGTAAACACAAGCATGGGAAAAGTTTTTGTCTTGTTTTGAATAATTTTATTTAAAGAGAAAAAAACAAAACAAAACAAAACAAAACAAAACAGAATAAAGGGTAGCAACAATACAGTATTCCAAGGAAAAAAGGAAAAGAACAACAAAAAAACCTAAGAAATTATTACTTGACAAATTACATACTGACTTCTTGGAAATAGTTGTCCAAATTACAAAGTTAAAACATGTAAAGTAGACATTCAAACAGTGAGACTGTTAACAGTTTTGCTCAAAAATCTAACAAAAACGGCAATATGGTCATCCATCTTACCCACTCAAATATACATGCAATTATAATAAAAGGGTAAAATTAAACACAACAAAACAGAGCAAAGCGGATCACAAGAAAGCAATGTAAGAGACAAAAATTTCAAAACTAGACAATCGGAGATATTCACTCTCTATCGTATTGACTCTTGTTTTATTCCAAATAGTTGTCCATATTGTCACCTACAGGGAATCCACATGAAACAACCTAGTATGGAATTGATCTGAGCAGGACAAGGAGGGCATTACAGGTCTTCAAGACCAGACAATAGGGAAGCCAAGAATGGCTGTCATAGTGTCTCTCATTCTCCTCAAAACAGCTGTCCATACCTTAATGTGCGTTGAACTTAAACAAGGCAAAGCAAGCTAAGATCACTTTGAACAAAAAGTGATAGTTTTGCTGGACTTCACATCATGATATTATGGAATCAGCACTGGGTATTGTAGTGTCTCTTTTTCTTCAAAGTAGTTGTTCATTTCAACATGTGTTATATAGTTGGTTCTCATAAACTGTTTATAAGCTCTACACATGCATGAGTCTCTACATGTATATCTATCATTTCTATATTAGCAGGAAAAACAAAACAAAGCAAGATAAAACAAAACAATTCCTAGAAAAGCATGAGGCAGAAAAGTCACATAAAACCGCAATACAAGGTGATCTACAATGGTTACCGTGATGTCTCAGCAGTGTCTAACAACATTAATAAAAACGAAGCCTTGGAGACATTATAAGACTTCAAAAGCAAGTAATAATCAAACCAGAGTGGGTATCTTAGTGAATCTTGTCATCTTCAGTGTAGTTGCCTATACACTTAGACTTGATGCTATCCATCATAACAGATTTGAATAAAATCAGTCAATACAAAGTAGCAATCTAACAAACCAGATTCAAATAAGATCAGTAATAGTAAGACAGTATAAGTTATAAAGGGCTTTAAATTAAGTTGATAGGAAAATTAGGGATGATTACAATAATATGTCCTCTTATTTTTGGGATAGCTGACCATGTCCTCAAGTCTAGTGTAAGTAGACAAACTGGAACAGCACATAATCCATCCAAGCAGAGTGGTGAGAATAATATAAATTTTAAATCTTGTTACCCCATTACCAATATTCTCTGCCTCCCTTTTTTAGACAGTTCCTCCCCTTTCACTCCCATGGGGTACACTGCTTGTTTTGGGTCCCACTGCCTCCCTATATAGAGCATCTCAATGGACTGTATCTCCTGATCTACTCTGCCTGTGTTTCTCTCTGTTAGTATTTCGAGGCCCTCTATACTAGAGATTATAGCCAATCTTCTCTGCCTCACTTCTGTTATTCTATTTTTCTGCCACAAAACAAAGCAAGATAAAACAAAACAATTCCTAGAAAAGCATGAGGCAGAAAAGTCACATAAAAGTCTATTTTTCTCTTCCACTCCACTGTCTGCCTCATTCACTGAGGCCTCTCTGCCATTGTTCCTGAAATGCTCGTATTCTTGTTCTCTCTCCCTAGAATGTCCTTCAGTATTTTTTGTAGGGTTGGACTGGTGGTCACAAATTCTCCTAGTTCCTCTTTGTCATGGAAGCATCTTGTTTCTCCATTAATTTCTAGAGAGAGTTTTGCAGGATACATCAATCTGGGCTGTAGATTGTTCTCCTTCAGCGCTTGAATT
>PVJX010031911.1:0-20833 GCA_004027295.1 Dolichotis patagonum | reverse complement strand
TCATGAACAAGAACCAAAGTACACGGGAAGTACTTCCCAGAATCAATAACTGGGACCACATCTTATTAAAGAGTTTCTGCATGTCAAAAGAGGTTTCCAGCAGAGTGAAAAGAAAACCCACAAATTGGGAAAAAATCTTCATGGATAGTGCCTCAGACAAAGGACTTCTGTGTAGAACTTATAAAGAATTTAAAAAAATCAGACTCTCGAAATTTAAAGACCCAATCCAAAAATGGGCATTTGAAATGAATACACAGTTCTCAGATGAAGCAATACAAATGGCAAAATAGTACATGAAAAAATACATCATTAGTCATGAGAGAAATGCAAATTAAAACCACACTGAGATTCCATGTTTCTCTAGAAAGAATGGCCAAGATAGAAAACACTACCAACAACAAGTGTTGGAGAGGATGTGGGGAAAAAGGAACCCTTCTACACTGTTGGTGGGATTGTTGACTGGTGCAACCACTGTGGAGGTCAGTCTGGAGATTCCTCAGAAAACTGGGTTTGGAAGTCCCATTTGACCCAGCTATTCCACTTCTGGGCATATTCCTAGAAGAACTGAAAACATCATACCACAGTGATATATGTGTACCCATGTTTATAGCAGCCCAATTTGTAATAGCCAGATCTTGGAAACAACCTAAGTGCCCATCAACTGTGGAATGGATAAAAAAGTTGTGGCATTTTTATACAATGGAGTACTACCCAGCTATAAAGAATGATCACATCAAGATATTTATAAATAAATGCACACGACTTGAGACCATTCTCTTACAAGAAATAAACCAAACTCACAAGGGTAAATACCATATAGTCTCCCTAGCGTGAGATTTGATAAGAGTATATAAGACTTTATGGTAAGCATGAATCCCCGTCTCATAGCTTTGAAGTCTTTTAATGTTTTCAATCATCAGTTGGGATGGTTTTATCCTGTTCTGTTTGACTATATCATACTTGATGATATGAACAGCTGTTTTGAAGAAAACATTATGACAGCTGTTGCTGATTTAATATCATCCTTCTTAGATGTCCTACTATGCTTCTTTTGTTCTACTACCATTGGTTCTATCTATCACATTTTGTCTTATTGGAATTTGAATATGTGTGATAGTTCAAAAAAATTTTTTTTATTGAAAATGAGATATTATAGTACCCATTTATCATTTTCTGTTATTCAGCTCAGAAAGCCCTGTTATTCTTTCACTCTATGCATGGCTTTATACTATTGTGTTATATTTGATATTATTGTATTTGAAACTATGCTCAACTATAGCAGAGTAAGAGATATGGTGTTAGCTGCTGTTGATGTCCAGTTGTCTTAATGTAAAGTACTGTGTTGCCTCTGTTGTCCTGTTCTGATCTGCTCTGTACTGCCCCCTTTTGTTTTATTCTCTTTCAAATTAAAAAAAGAAAGCACCAATTTACACTGATAAAAAAACAATGAAATAAAATTATATAGAGTTTTAAGTCTCATTTATAAAAACTTATGTCTTAGATAATGGATATGCCCTACAAATAACTCATTAAAAACTACAACAAGATCCTTACATCATCACAGGTTCAGCAACTCTAGATTATGCCAATCAAATGTGCAACTTATAAATGTGTACAAATGCCACCATGTTAATAGTATTAATATTTTCTATGTTTACTTCCATGGTTTGCTCATAGTTAATCAATTTACTCATGCAAAATGTGTATTGTTCGTAGAAGATATATTGTTATATACTAACTTTAAAGACATTTTATTATTTAACTAATCCATATCAATTTTTTTCTATATGATCTTTATCAAATGATTCTGAGGATGTTTCCTGAAGTGGTGACTAAATTTCATGGAGCGCTTTCTTAGCACAAAATTGAATGACAAGTTTTCATTCTTCAGAGGTAATTAATACCAACTTTTCCTAGTTAATCCATTGTTCCATGTGGAAGTGGCAAATATAGCTTGCTTAATTTAGTATGCATAACAGATGCCATTATATTTCTACACATTTGAATGATGCTTTCATATAGTTATGAACTGAGTGTGGTATTGCAATCTGAATTTTGCATATTTTCAAAGTCAATGATATAATCCTACAAAATTAAAATGCACTACTTGTGTCAAGCATAACAAAATCATTGTTTGTTTACTCTTTAAGTTGTTAATAAAAAAGATTAATGATTTAGCTAGATAATGAAACAGTCTGCCAAGAGGCAAGCCCCAGAATATAGAGTGGCACAGTAGCAAGGAAAGCAAAGAGAAAATATCACTTTCCTCTCTGACTACATTCAGTGGAATTCTTTTACTGCTTGGATTGTATTTGAGGTTTAAGCGAGTTGGCTTTCTTTTAATGTGCTGTTCAAATATCTTGGAGTTATTTACCTCCAGACAGAAAGCATTTACATTTGAAGATATTTTTGTTAAAAAACAATCAATGCAAACATTGGACTTTCATAAAAACTCTACTTCCTAAAGAAAAGCACATACTCTTAAATATATTGCATACAATAAATAGCATCATGAATGCAGACTCCAATAACTCAAATTGATGACAGTTTAAATTACTTTTATCTGAACATGAAGAGTTTTTCTAAACCTCTTGAAAGTTTATTAAGCTCAATGAAAGAAAGAGAAATAAGTAAACTTATTACTTTACTTAGGAAACCACTTTGACATCTTCCAGTGGAACTGAATTTCAAGTTTCTATATGCAAAACAAAAAAAGTAGAGATAGAGAAAAAAAGCAAAGTGGATGAAAAAAGAAATACAAATCTGTTCTGTGCCTGTAACAATTTGCCACAAAGATTGTAAATATAATGTATCATGCATGTAACAGAAAACTAAAATAATAAACCCAGACACCATTAAACACTGACTCTTTTATTTTATTAAGTAAAGTTTGAAAGAATCCCTACCAATATATACTTGTTTAATAGGTATCTGTGTCTCATGAATCAGAATACTTAGAAAATCAAAATAATCATAATGAGTAGTGCCAATGCATCACCTTCCTTAGACAACCTGAAAATAACTCTTCATATATTTCTTCACTGTTATCTTAAATCCAAAGAAAGTATGTGCTATTATTTACAGAGGTGACAACAAAGGCTCAAAGATTTTCCAAAGATAACAACTTTATGAAAGGTATCAGTTTCCAGTGAGCTATACCAGTACTTTTTGTAGCTTGGTACTCACAACAATGTTTATTCCTCACTCAATATGTGCTGAACGGAAACTGCATATGAGACCCAGAAATTTGATGATAAAAAGCCCTCTAGTTGATCCAAACACCTACTAAATTTTGAGTACCATTAACATAAACATTCATAGTTATGATGAATAATGGCACATATATGTATATATATATAATCACTATATTAAATATTTAGCTAATAACCAATTTAAGAGTATGAGGTTAAATATTTTATTCTTTGGCAGATTCATTCTTCCCACTGTAAAAAACTGGACCTTAAACTCTGTATCATATTAACGTCAATATGTATGGAAGAAATATTGATTTCTAACTTCATAATCATGAACTAATGTATAAGGACCAGATTTCTTTTTTTCCTTTCAAAGTGGGCCTAGATAGTTTCCAAATTCATTTTGAGCACAATGTCTTCTTACACTTTTTGCTCTTAAAACCTAATACTGATCTAGTTAATGTATAAAATCCAGGAAGTTATTTACAGAAATTCTGAGAAGTATAAGAATAAGGTGAAGGCAGATTCAAACTTATAAATTTTCTCTCTGTTTGCAAGATGAAGCCCTGACTCTTCATTTCCTGTAGAGGACGAATAACGTGTCTTCACATAGCAAAAGGGAAAAGGGAAAAAAGTCATAAACTCCATTTGCCAAACACCTTATTTTTATAATGTCATTACTTGATTCTTGAGAGCAGAAACTTCATGACCTTAATATTACTCAAAAGGCCTCATCTGTCCATATTGTTGCATTTGGGGTTAAGTTTTCCATACATTTTAAGGAATATAATCAGACTTGGAACTCTATTATGATTTTAGTAGCCTTCAAAATGTGAGCTGTTGATTACAGAAATCTTTACTGATCTCCACCTGCACTGCACAGCTCGGAGTGGGGAGCAAATTACCCACAGTATTCTCTGCATAACTTGTATTTGTGAAATGTACAAATAGCACAGCAGGACATGGTTGTTTGGTGTGTTTATTTGTCCTCATTACTTTACAACAGATGTCTCACAAACAATTAACTCTTTCAATGCACTACTGCCAAAGAATATGAAGACACTGTTTTCAGATTGTTAGTGCAATGATGAGAACAAGGCATGCAGTGTAAAGCAAATGACTCCAGAAGAGACTCTTAAATGATTTTGCTTTGAGATATCTAGGAAGACTTTGGATCCCTAAGACTTACAAAGTTTGCTGAAAATTATAAAGAAACATATTATATCATCAAATTCATAAGACTAGGATGATTTAAAGTCATATTTGTATGAAGTATTTAAAAATATAGCTACTATTTAGTATATATGATTGACTTACATATTAAAATTTTAAAATGATTTCTTTTTAGTATAAAAATGAGAGATTTTAAATAATATTTTAGCTTGTCTTGTTTTGTTTAAGTTCAACACACCTGAAGGTATGGACAGCTGTTTTGAAAAGAATGAGAGACACTATGACAGCCATTATTGGCTTTCCTATTGTCCAGTCTTGAAGACCTGAAACACCTTCCTCATCCTGTTCAGATCACTTCCATGCTATGTTGTTTCATGTGAATTCCCTGTATGTGACAATATGGACAACTATTTGTAAGAAAACAAGAGTTGATATGATTGAGAGTGAATATCTCTGATTGTCTAGCTTTGAAATCTATGTCTCCTACATTGCTTTCTTGTGATTCACTTTGTTCTGTTTTGTCGTGTTTAATTTACCCTTTTGATATAATGGCATGTATGTTTGAGTGTGTAAGATGGATGACAATATTGCTGTTTTTTGTCAGATCGTGGAGCAGAATTGGTAACAGTCTCATTGAATGTCTACTTTGCATGTTTTAATTTTGTAATTTGAACTATTTCCAAGATGTCAGTATGTAATTTGTCAAGAAATAATTTCTTAGTGTTTTTTTTTTTTGTTGGTGTTCTTTTCCTTTTTTTCCTTGGAATTCTGTATTGTTGCTACCCTTTATTCTGTTTTGTTTTGTTTGTTTCTTTTTCTCTTTAAATGAATTTTTTTATAAAAGAAAAGAAATAAATAAGATTCCATTTCTAAAAGGAAAACTTAAAATCCAACTCTAAATGAAAGGGTTTTTTTTTCTTTTGGTTTTTTTGAGAAAGGGTCTCATTATTCAGTTCAGGCTGGCCTTGTAGCCCAGGCTGGTCTCAAACTTGCAACCATCCTCCTGCCTCAGTCACTTAAGTGCTGGAATTATAGGTGTGAACCACCACACACTGCTAAATGAAAGTTTAAAATGATCCTTTTTAGGTAGTAAGTAGCCATAATTCAGCTTCTCCATTATTTGGAACTGGAAAATAACAATTTGAGAAAGAAAACAAAGGGCAGAATATCACTGGAAATCAGAAAATATCTCACAGGAAAATTAGAGGCTACTGAGAGGTTGAAGAGATGGAATATTATGCAGAAAAATGAAGAGGTAATCTGCACTTTTTCTCTGGCTCTTGAGTTGGGGCTCATGAGAAAGCAAAAGAAGTGAATCTACACAGAGAGTGAGAGCAGCAACTCCAGAGCCTTCAGGGAGCAATGCACAGGTGGAACTGACCACTGGTGGTTGTGTGCTTCAAGAGCCAGTGAGTGACTACAGATCGAGTATCTGCCACATGCCCAGGTGAGAGTGCTTGGTTGAATGCCATTCTAGGGAGACCACAACTGAACTTGGGACTCAGAGAAGCCACAGGTTGGCTTTATCTCAGAGCTCCCAATTTTAGACTCCCATAGTTACTGAGTGAGAGAAGGTCATGAAACATATTTATGGTTTGGGAACTGTGGTCAGGAGTACTTCAGACATCCAGAGTGTTATAAGCTATATGACTTGGGACTCACCTCCATGACCAGGGGCACAGTCTGAATTTCCATGAATTTGAAAGCCCCACAACAAGCACCCAGACCCAATACTATTGACAGTTTCCTGGTAATTACCTAGCATGGATGTTATTAATTCATGGTCCTCAACTTAACGCCAGTGGAATTAAAATACCATGCTGCTGAAAGTAGATGTTTCAACTGAGGAAAGTTGCCAGCATAAATAGAGACATGGAGGAGAAGGAAGAGGTTAATGTGTTAATGTGTTGAGGCCTTGAGGCATTGTGGGTGCCTTGCTGTTTGAGACTGGTTCTCCTGGAAAAGCTCTGGTCCTCACATCAAGCATTGCTTATTGGCTCTGGAGGGGAAGATGTGTGCCCCTTAATCTCCAGAATGACTCATCATGTTGGCTTCCTGGCGTGTACTCAACTGTGGTTATCGTTGGAGGAGCTTGGGACCTCCATGTCACTGAGGATGGCTGTGGTGCTTTTCAGGACAGCCCTGGTCTTTGTTGTCAGTGTGACTTCTCAGCTCCAGCATAGAACCCTCAACCTACCAGCACAACACCTTCACCCTGATGGTATAGACTTTCTAGCTTCCACCACTGACCTTTGGGCCTTCCCAGCACGGATCCATAAAAGAGAATGGCGTGAGTTCTTCTTGTGGGCTCTAGACCTCCAGTTGGACTCGTGTGTGGCATTGTCATGAGCTCTGGGTCTTCATCTGGACTCGTGGGACATTGCAGTGGGAATCAGGCCCTTGGCTAAATATTCTATATCTTTAGTGTTGTGGATAGATTTGCTTCATTTTCTTGTGTAAACTCTGTTTGGTCATCATAAAAATAATATTATAAACTTCATGTCCTGATTCTAATTGTTCTGTGTACAACACCTGACTACAATAATGGATCTGGGCTTTGACTTCCTCCTTTTTCTACAAGTGTCTTGAAATGGCCACATCTATGAAATTATAGGCCCTGGAAAATAACCACAGTCTCAAAATCACACTGTAATTTATTTTCTTTAATTTTGTTTTTGTTTGCTTGTTTTACATTTTTTATTTTTTTGGTATCAGCGATTGAATTCATGACCTTGCACTTGCCAGGCAGGTGCTTGTGACACTGAGCTAAATCCCTAGCCTTGTTATTACTCTTGCCTTCTTTGTTTTTGTACATTTGATTTTTTTCTTTATTTTTCATTTTGTGACTATGAACTTTTTTTAGCTCTTTAGTAAGTTTCTTCTTCTTCTTCTTCTTCTTCTTCTTCTTCTTCTTCTTCTTCTTCTTCTTCTTCTTCTTCTTCTTTCTTCTTCTTCTTCTTCTTCTTCTTCTTCTTCTTCTTCTTCTTCTTTTTCTTCTTCTCTTCTCCTCCTCCTCCTTCTCCTACTTCTTCTTTCCTTTCTTGCTGTCTTCTTCAACAGTTTCCTGGGGCTTTGCTAATACACTTTTGCCCTTCAGCCTTGCTTTTAATATCACTTTCTTTTTTTTCTGTATTTTTTTCTGTCTCACTTTTAAATTTTTCCCGCTTAAATACTACTTTCTTATTTTTACTCTTTATGTAATTATTTTCCTTTTCTTCATTTTTTCCTCTATCTTCTATTTCTTGACAGTTTTTTTGTCCTAACTTTGTCTACTTCTACAGATATCCTTTTACACAGCAAGAAGATACTTTGTACAATTCTCTCCTCTCATTTTCATATCACAGGTTTCAATATTTCAAATTTTTCCTTTTGTGACTCCATTTGAGAACTCTTGATCTTTAGTAGTATAATCATAAAACTTTACTAATCTTTTCATAGTTAACTCTACAAAAAACTACTGTTGAAATATTTTCTATCATTAGAATGTTGCATTTAGTACATATTAGCTGTAAGTCAATCCTGGGTTACCTCAATGTTTACATCATAATTGCCAGTTTCTCTCTAGGATTATGGGTGACACATGCTTGGTTCTAATGTTAATATTTAATTTGTCTTGGGTGATACATCTTTAGCTGTCTTGCTTGATATTAACAGGGTTGCATAGTGACTATTTCTCTGTAAGCCAATACTCAGATTGTCATTTGATATTAAAAATAGTAGAATAGTACAATCCCAGACAGTTGATTTGCTGGAATAACTGTGCTTCTTCTTTGTCTCCCTTAATAAACAAGGTGACTGAATCCTGGACCTGTGGCTAAGGATTACAGTTAGCTACACCCAAAGTAGACCACTGAAAAGTGACCAAACTGATTTCTGTATGAGAAAAAGCATTTTTATACTATAGGCATTTACAGATATTAGCACACACAAGAAATAAAAACAATAGAAATGTGTGAAGGAAAGGTAACAAAATGCTTCCTCAAACCTCCAACACCCTGAAAGGCAATCCAAGGGATACCAAGGGGCAGAATATTATAAGCCAAACACCTGCATTACTCAAGAGCATAGAAAAGGGGATAGAAAACAATTCCAATCAATATTCAGTGGAATTAGAAGAAATAAGTAAACAAATAATAAAAGTAGTAACCAAACTGATGTAGAAATTCTCAGAATACACTAATAAAAAGATAGATGAGCTAAACAAATGATGTAAAGCATGAATGACCCATTTACTAAAGAAATAGAGTCCACAAATGATTTCAATCAGACATCCAAATGATTAAAAATATTATTCATTGGCAGGAGGACAGACAAATATGAGCACAAAATGTGAGAACTAGAAGTCAATAAGGCCTTTGAAGACCAACTACAAAGAAACACCTTAGAAGAAAAATAAAAATAAAAATTGTTTCAAGAACTGCTAGATGATGTAAAGACTAATCAAAGAATATTTGAAATAAATGGGAAATCAGAAAATAGCAAAATGTTGTTAAAGAAACTGTTCACTGAAATAATGGCAGAAAACTTATCAAATATTGAGAAAGTAGCAAATATACAGATATGTGACAAATGTAGAACACCACACAGCATGACCAAGGAAGAAATTTCCCAAGAAATTTCCCAAGTTACATTGTAATCAAAATTCTAGAAGTCCAACACAGGAACAAAACTCTTTAATGTCAACAAATCATACACAGGGTAAAACCATTAAAATCACATCAGACTTCTCTACAAAAGCTTTAAAGATTGAATGGGGTTAGAATGAACTGTTTTAAGTCTTGAAAGAGAACAAATTCCAAACTCAAATTATGTATCTTCCAAACAAGTAAAGTATTTTTTTGTACTGGGGATTAAACTCATGACCTAGCACTTGCCAGGCAAGCTGGCATTTATGCCACTGTGCTAAATCCCTGGCCCCTAGTAAAATATTTTTATGACAAAGACCACCTCAAGAAATTCATGACAACCAAACCAGCATTTAAAAAATTATGAAGGATATTCTAGAAAGAGGCAATAAAGCCAACAAGGTTAATATGCTGAAAAGAATGACTGCACTTGACAGAATGAGCAACTAAACAAAAGGAAAAAAGTAAGAAAATTAGCCACGGAAAAATAATTTAATGATAGGAATAAGTCAGTTACTCTCATTAATATCTCTCACTGTGAATGGTCTCAATTCCCCAATCAAAAGATGCAGGCTGGCAGACTATATCAAGAAAGAATGCAAAAACTATGCAAAATCAAAGAAATACATGCAATTCAAAATGATACAGATACAAATCAAAGGATGGAAAAGAATATCTGTGCAGTGGAAATTTAGAAAAATAGTAGGAGTTGCTGTCTTAATTTCTTGCAAGGTGGATTTCAAAGAGTGATCTGAAGAGACCAAGAAGTTCACTACATAATGGTTAAGGGAATGATTCTGCAGAAAAAGTTAACAGTTATGAACATATATTCATTAAATACTTATGCATCAAACTTTATAAAACAAACACTAATGGACAATAAATGAGATAAACAACAATATGATTATAATTTCCCACTGTCATAAATGAACAATTAATTAGACAAATATCCATAAAAATGTCAGTGTTAAGCCAGCATTCAACAAAAGGACTTAATGAATATCTAAAGATTGATCCATTCAACAACATCAGAATATACAACCTTCTCAATAGCTCATGGTACTTTCTCCAAAAATTTTTAGCCAATAAAGCATGCATGAGCAAATGCAAAGGAATCAAAATTTTTCCATGTGTATTATTGGACTATAGCACACTGAAACTAGAAATCAATAGCAAAAGACACCACAGAAATTATGCAAACATATAGAAATCAAATAATATATTTTTGAATAATCAAATGATTACAGAGGAAATTAAAGAAAAAGTTTTTACAATCAAGTTATAATGCCAATGTAAAATACAGGAACCCCCTGGATGCAATGAAAACTGTCCTAAGAGGGAAGTTCATAGCAGTAAATTTGCACATCAGATAAACAGAAAGAGCTCAAATATATAACCTACCAATGTACTTAAAAATCCTAGAAAAAATATAACAATTTAAACCAAAAGCTAGTATGAGGAATAAAATTGTGAAGATCAGGGAATAAATGAAATTGAGACTAAGAAAACTGTACAAATAATGAATGAATTGAACAGGTTGTTCTTTGAAAAAAAAATAGACAAGCCCTTAACTATCTTACCAAAATAAGGAAAGAAAAATCCCAAATTCATGCAATTAGAAATGAAAATAATGAGATCTCATTGGATTCTGCTGAAATCCAGAAGATTATGAGCAGCTATATTGCAAATTTGTGCTTAGAGGAAATGGACAAAACTCTTAGAGACATATGAAATACAGAAGCTGAGCCAAGAAGATGCAAAAATTCAGAATAAATAAATCTGAATCAGTGAAATTGAAGAAACAAAGGAAAAAAAAACTACAAAGAAAAGCCCACGCCTTTCACGTTTCACTGCTGAACCTTATAAGAAACTCAGAGAATATCTAACATCTCCTTCAAAGTGTTTAATAAAATTGAAAGGGGGAGTACTCCCAGAGTCACTGCTGGAAGCCAGAATTACGCCGATTCCAAAGATACAAAAGGCACCAACGAACAAAACAAAACAAGACAGAACACCAGAACTACAGGCCACTCTTTTATTAACATAGATGCAAAATTCCTCAATAAGATACTAGTAAAAAAATGCAGGAAATCAACAAAAGTGTCATGCATTATGACCAAATAGGATCATCTTAGGGATGTGAGGATGGTTCAACATATACAAATCAGTAAATGTACCACACCACATAAACAGAATTAAAAGTAAAAACTCATGATCATGCCCATATTTTCAGAAAAATAAATGACAAAATTCAACATACTTTCATGATCAAACCCTAAACTAAATAGAAATAGAAGGTCCTGATCTCAGTATAATAAAATCAATATATCAAACATCAACATCATACTCAATGAAGAGAAGTTGAAACTTTCCCTCTAAAATTAGGAACAAGCCAGTGATGTCCTCTATCACAACTTGTGTTCAATACAATTCTCAAAACACTGGCTAGTGCAATAAGACAAAGGAAATAAATGAAAATGATATGGATAGGGAAGCAAGAAGTTACAGGATTATTATTTGCTTACAACATGATCTACTATGCAGAAGATCCCCAAAACTCCATCAAAAAAATCTTAGAACTAATATCCAAATTTAGTAGCTTGGTAGGACACAAAGTCTATGCTCATAAATCAACAGAATGCCTGCACAAAATAATAAACTCACTGAGAAGAAATTCCAGCAACAGTACTCTTCACAATAGTTATCACAAATAATGAAATACTTAGGAATTAACCTAACCAGGGAAGTGAAAGATTTCTACATTGAAAACTACATTGCCCTGAGAAAGGAGATTAAATATGATATTAGAATATGAAGAGATGTTACCTGTTCCTACATAGACAGACCCAATACATTCAAAATGGTCATATTTCAAGAACAATTGTATAGATTTAATATCATCCCAATCAAAATATCAACAATGTTCCTTACAGCCCTGGAGAAAGAAATCCTACAATTTCTATGGGATCAGAAGACACCTACAATAGCAAAAGCAATTCTGGGCAACATTGGTAAGGCAGGGAGCATCACAATTCTGGACTTCAAGTTATGCTACAATGCTAAAGTAATACCAACAGCACAATATTGGAAAAATAAATAAAGCAGACTTAGGAATCAATGAAACAGAATCTAAGATACATAAACAATTGCAGGAATATTCAGCTATATTATGTTTGACAAAGGGGTAAAATCTCTTCACTAGTGGAAAGAGAGCCACTTTAAGAATAGTGCTAGAAAAAGTGGCTATCCATGTGCCAAAGGTTGAACCTAAACTCACATCACTCACCATGCCTAACTCAAAAATGGATCAAAGATTTAAAAATCAGAACAGAAACACTTGATCTGCTCAAAGAAAGAATAGGCAAAATTCATGAAGGCACAGGTGTATGCAGACTTTATACACGGAACCACTGTTGCAGAATAAATAATACAGACAATGAAGAAATTGGATCACACTGAAGTAAAGCAAGCTTCTCCACAGCAAAGGATACCACCAACACAGTGAAAGGAAAACCTACAAAATAAGAAAAATATTTTCCAGCTATTCCTCAAAGGATTCAAATCTAAAATATAAAAAGAACTAAGAAAAATTAGACTGCAGAATTTAAAAACCCAATTTAGAAATGGACATCTGAAATGAATAGACACTACTCTGCTGAAGAAATGCAAATGGACAACACATACATGAAAAATGTTCAAACTTTCCAGCCATTGGAGAAATGCAAAGTAAAACAAAACTGAAATCATATCTGATTCCAGAAAGAGTGGTTGTCATCAAGAAATCAACCAATAACAAATGCTGGTGACTCCGGGGGACAAAAGAAGCCCATTTCCATTTTTTATTCCGACTATAATCTGATAAAACCACTATGGAACTCAGAATGGAGATTTCTGCAAAAATGAAAACTAAAAATCCTATTTGATCCAACAAAAACTTAGTAATCACTTATTTTGGAACATGGAGCAGAACGATTTGCAATCTTATTGTTTGATTGTCCACTGTTATGCTTCAATTTTGTAACTTGAACTATTTTGATGAAAATATATAATTAATCAGCTAGTAATTTTTAGTGTTTTTTTTTTAAATTCTGTATTATTTATACCTTTTTTGTGATTTGCTTTTTTTTAAATTTATTTTTTTTTATTTGAAAGAGAATAAAACAAAAAGGGGCAGTACAGAGCAGATCAGAACACGACAACACAGGCAACACAGTACTTTACATTAATTCAACTGGACATCAACAGTAGCTAACACCATATCTCTTACTCTGCCTTTTTCTTTAAATAAAAATATTCTATTTGATTCATCTATTCTCTTTCCAGAAACTTTCCAAAAGATTTAAAGACATACCCTATGATGTATGCATACTTATGTTTATAGCAGCATAGTTAAATCTTGGAAATAACATCAATAGATGAATGAATGTGGCATTACTACTCTGCCCTAAAGCAGGATAAACAATCATTTGTAGGAAAATGGATGGATTTTGTGACCATAATATTAAGGGAAGTAACTCAGACACGGAAACTTATATATTGCTTGTTTTTAATGTGATAAATTTAATACATGTAAATATATGTATCTACATTTACACCTATATCTGTGTCTACATCTATATCTATAGCTAGATCCCTATCTATATACTAGGAAAAAAGAGAGAGAAAAACGTATTAAAATCCAGCATGGACACTGTATTTAAAGATATACCATGACTTCAATTCTCTTATATTTCTCATAGAATTTTTGGCATATTCGTCCGATGTTCGATCTGTATATATGTTAACTAACTGCATAAGGTTTTAGAAGATAAAAAAATAAGTCTGATGCTACAAAATTAAAAAAGGAGTGGAGATAAGGGGGAAAAAGAAACGAAATGTGTTATATATATGTGCCAATTCTCTATAATGAATGTAATTATTATGCATTGTAAGCGCATACCAATAATTGGCAGAAAGTATTTTTCTTAAAATATCCCTTAACTCATAATTTTAGTAATTCAGATAGAACTTCCAACTGCTACAAAATAGACAACATTTACTTCATATAGAAGTAATCATTTTCCTGCTGTTACCATATATAATACTTCAGTGTATTAAGTTAGACATCTACGTAGAGGAGAGTGTTGATTTCCAAAAAATTCAAGTTTTATGACTCTGAATACAAATAATTTGTTGAAATTTTTGAAGCTTTTAATTTTATCAAATATCACAATACTTTCAATTCACAAACCAAATTCTACATGCCATGAACATACGGTGCTACATGTTTCCCATGTTATGTGACTTTAGAATTTTTAGATGTTTTTCCTCTCAGCCTTGAGTGCATTACCTTTCTCTCCTCATTCCCATATCCCCTGGTTGATCTAACAACTATTTAATTATCTGTTTAGCCATTATGATCTCTTGGATAAATTTCAAGGTCTGTAGATTTGAATAAAGAATCTCTTTCATGTATTGGAACTAGACACTGTATTAGTCCTTTATACACATGTTCTAAGTGGGCCCTGTAGAGTACTATAAGAAGAGAATTTACGATGGTTTTATACAGGCTTTCATAGTTCATAGATAGGGTAGGCATGTACTATGCCATTTGACCTCCTTTCTGAGCACAATCCATTTGAAAAAGATCTACACTGATGGGGAAAATCTTTAGTTGGTGAAGAGAGATCATTTTTTCTTAATGGAGAATTCTTTCCCAGGAGCATATAGATTAGTGAAATCAATTTCATTATGGCATAAGAAGAAAGTTTAATATTTGGTGATAGATTCCAAAGGAAAATTATTATAAATTTACAAATTTATGCAACCAATGTGTCAGAGGCTGTGTATGTAAAGAAAGGATGACAGATTAAAGAAACCAATGATAATGATAACAGTGGTAAAAATGGGGAGAAGAGAACTAGGCAAATTTATAATGGATTAAGTTTCTTGCTTAGGAAAAAATTACCTGAATGATTAGGTAAAAGTCTTGTAATTCTTTGGAAATGTTCTAGGTCCAAGAATATTTAATTACATGGGTAGTCCTATAGACCTGCTCAAGATCCTTACACACACACACACACACACACACACACATACACACACACACAGAGGCAATTCTAGTTGAAACAAATATAGTGAAATGGTATAGTTGCTTTCAAGAATCTAATTTATTACAACTCTGCATGGTAGAGATTAGTAACACCGAAAGTTAACTAAGGATCAGATAAATTAAAATATTGACTTTCTAAGGAAAATGCAGCTCAGTAAATAAGAGGCAATATTTTAATCTGCCATAATTGTGACTCCTATACATAGCTCGTAAGCACATTCTATGTATGTTACAATTATTAATATGTGTTATTAATTTACACCATGATATTGTTAAAAATATAGGAGATAATAACACCTGTATACATATATCCCATTTACTATACTATTGTATTTACTTCATAACTTTTTCTTTTGTCCCAAAGCCCATCAATTTATTTTCCCTTTTTACATCCTAGACATTGCCTTGTCTTGAGAGTGTGTTTTGTTTCCTTGAATGTATCTATATTCTAACTTTTTTACTTTGCCATGCTGAAGATGGAACCTAGAGCCTCATATGTGCTAAGCAAGAGCTCTATCATTGAACTGTATCAACATTCCCAGCCCGCATTTATCTATATTCTTATAATGTATTTATGTATACAGAAGCAGGGAAGTTAGAAGATGATGAAATGACTTTCCTAATGATAGTCATTCTCTGTTCTTTGAGTGGAGGAGGACTATTTGTAAATAAATGAATAAACCTGTTGATAGGTATATGCACATGTGACAAATAAAAATTTTAAAATAACATCTAGCATCATAGCTACTACACTTATTGTTATCCAGTACCAGACATTTTAATACAAAAATTAGATTAATCATTTGACTAGTCTTGTATTTTGGCCTTACTTGTAATGAGTAAAATGTTTAACAGGTTTTGGAGCTCTATGCAGGCCAACTTTAGGGTCTTGTAGAGATAAGTGGTGAATGTTAGGACTTGGACTGAAACTCAGGACCTCTGACTTCCTAGGTGCAGTGCTGTTTTCTTAAAACACACTGTCATTAGTCAACTCTTTTCTGATGTTGACCCATGGCACTAAATGATCAGCTTTACAGAATTATTATAGTCCTACATAGCCAAATTCTAAAAGGATATTTCACGGCTTTATTTAAAAATGTCACCATGCTGTATGGATGTGATAGCCAATAAATCATCATCAACTCTTTAAAATTAATTTGTCAGATTTTTAGATTAATTGCTAGTTATTGTGAGCATGTAAGTATATAATCAAGATCTGTGGGCCTTTGGAAACAGAGAGTCAGGAGAAAAGGACTCATAGTTTAATAATTGCAAAAAGAATACCTATGGATTCATATAATGACATTCACTAACAAAAAACATTCTTTTAGCAGCAAAATACATTTGAAGAACAGTTTCTTTGAAGATTTTCTTAACCTTGTACAGTTGTACAAGGAAGTATAGCTGTAACGCTCCATGAGTCATTTATACTAATCCTTGTGGTGGTCACATCTATTTCAAACACCTTAGATAACTTTTACATGTTGATAACTCTCAGATATGGTTCCCCACCCTAGGTCTTTTGAAATTAATTTTATTAGTAATATATATATATATATATATATATATATATACTAATAACTTTCATCATAAGGAATGTGTATCTGTACATGAGATATTTTTATTCTTTTTTTCCAATTCTCCTGCCCTTCCTTCAATCCCTCTTCCCTTGTTTATTTACAAATGCCTTGTTTTCATTTTTTTTTTCTTTTCTCTTTTTTTCCCCTTTGGCCTTCTGTCCTGTCCCTCCTCTCCCTTTTTAGTTTCCCTTCACATTTAAACATTTTCTTCTTATTTGATAATATCTATTATATATGTTGGTCTTTCTTTACCCTTTCAGTTTTTCACACCACAGAAACCATGAGATATTTGAATACATGCATCTGATTTATTTCACTAAAGATTATAGTCTCAAGAGGATTCCATTTACCGAGAAATATCTCAAATTTCTCCTTCTTTGTAGCAGAGTTGTACTCCACTGTATATAAAAAGGACTTCTTCTTTATCCATTCATCACTTTTTAGGTATTTGGGCTGTTTCCAAGATGTAGTTAGCTATTAAAAACTATGCTTCTGTAACACAGGTGTGTACATACCACTGTGGTAAAATGCTTTTATTTCTTTCAGGAAGACAACCAGAAGAGTAATAGCAGGGTCAAATAGCACTTCTAATCCCAGTTTCTTGAGGAATCTCCATACTAATTTCCACAGTGATTGTACTAGTCTACCCTCCCACCAAAAGTCGACAAGGGTTCCTTTTTCCTCACTGTTGTACCACCACTTGTTATTGGTTGATTTCTTAAATAAAAGCATTCTTTCTAGAGTGAGATGGAATCTCAGTGTTGTCTTTCCCTGTATCTCTCAAATGACCAGTGATGTTGAGTATTTTTTCTTATATTTGCTTGTTATTTGTACTTCTTCATCTGAGAACCATCTATTCATTTCAGGTGGCCTTTTTTGGATTGAGTCTCTAACTTTGCATGATCCAGACTTCTGAATAATTTATATATTCTAGATATAAGTCCCTTGCCTGATGCACAGATGGCATAAGTTTTTCCCACTGTGTAGAAGGTCACTTCACTGTGGTTGTGGTTTGTTATACTCTACAAAAGCTATTTAGTAAGTTCACAGTTGTTGATTTTTTGTGATATTTATTGTGCAACTGAGGTTTTTTGTCATAAAGTCTCTGCCTACACCTATGTTTTCAAGACTTCTACCTGTTTCTCTCTTCCAGCAGCTTTAGTGTTTCTCTTTTAATATTTAGATCTTTGATCTATTTGAATTTTAGTTCATTTCCTCATTAGAGATAGTGGGTCTAGTTTTAATTTTTACAATATGGAAAACCAGGTTTTCAGCATCATTTATTAAAGAGACTGTGTTTCTTCCAGTGAATATGGTTGGTCCCTTGGCCTGCTGAGGCCTATTAACTCCAAAACAAACTTCTATATCCAACAGATGAATACATATGTCTACTGCAATTTTTTAATTATATCAAAATGATAATATCTATATCCAAATTCTAAATTGTCTTCTCCAAAAGTATTGCACTTACAGCTTTTTTGGGTCCATCGGTGGTAACTCAGTCCTCTTAGTTTCTCATGCCAAAATCTTTTCAGTCATTCTTTGTTTATTTTATTCATTCTTTACATCATCTGATATTTTATGGCATCACATTGGTTATATTTTCAAAATATATCCACACTCAGTCACTTCCCATCATGCCAATCACCATCACATCAACTTAAGTTATGAAAACTTCTCCCAAGAATTGCCTTGATATTCTCATGGCTGGTATCCCTGCTTTCATCGTTGCCTTTATATTGTGTTTTCAGCAAAGCAGACTGGATAAACTTTTAAATATGGAAGTTAAATAATCTGTCTCCATATTAAACGCTTTCCAATTATTTTTTGCTTATGAGTAAAATACAAATGTTTTAAAATCATATTTGAGGAAATATGTAGGGCTCTGCTCTCTAATCTAAAACATTTATAAGATGTACTATCTTCTAATATTCACATTAAAGGGGAAAAAGGAAACAGGTAAAATTAAATGTAGTAAATTAAGACCACAAAGTATTATCAATTTATCACATAGCTAACATAAAATATTAGTAGCAAAACATTTATGTCTTTATTTTATATTAAGTCTTCAAATCTGGTGCCGATTTTATGCAGCATAGAAATCACATGTGAACATAATTACCATCATTATCTTGCAATTATGATCACTATTTGTATTTGGTATTCATTATTTCTATACATTTTTTTTGCTCTCATAATACAATAAGATATCTTTAAGCACAAATATCATGAATATTTATAATTCAAATTTAGAAAAATTCAGTAAATACAGTTCTACAACTTTATATTTTTGTTCAGCCTTTTAATCATATTTATCTATATCCTTTGGTTCTTTTTTCTTTATAGTACTATATTTTACTAAAAATAAAAAGAGTAAGAACAAAAATACAGTGTACTATATTTTTTTCATGATTGGAAATTTTATTTTCTTTCTGCTTACACTTCTACTTAAAGTGCAGAAAATTTTGGTCTGAAGATGTCTCTCTGTGTATGCATAGTCAACCTCAAGTAAGAAATAACTTGGAGCTGCTAGGCACATTCATCTTTTCCATCACTAGTAATTAGTGTCCAAAATAAACCTGGATATATATCTGCAATCAGTAATATTCTTGTCTTCACAATTTTAAAAATACCTGATATTTTTTGATTTTTACTTTTTTTCTTGAATTATGTGCCTCATATACTGTCTATGTCAATTGTTTCTACGTGCATTTTCCTAATTTCTACTGAACTGGAGTAAATATTCACATCTACCTCAGCTATCCAGATTTCTCCTTTGTAAATCACCTTTCAAATAACTTGATTATTCATTTTAACTGTCTTTTTATTTCTAATTTATCTATCTATATCTATACCATCTATATCTTTTGTTTAAATGTCCTCCCAAAGCATCATGTGGTCATAGGAGAAACTTTTTCAGAGGTGACCACATCTAGAGTGTGTGACTGATCAATGATGCAATGCTAGGATTAAGGATGTGTGATTATTAAATTGGTCCCACTGATTGGTTTGGTACACTCCTAATTCTGGTAGCCTAGGTAGAGTATAAAAGAGAGAAGAAGATTTTCTTTTTACATTTACTGGTTTCCATTGCCGTGAATGGTTGACCCTCTTCCTGTCGTGTACCACCCTGACTTGGAACCAGCCGATTATGTGCTGAAACCTCTACAAACTGTAAGCTAAATAAATCTTTCTTCCTTTAATTTGGAATGTCAGGTATTTTGTCTCAGTCATGAGAAAAGTTGCCAAGATATATATTTACACACTCTGTCAGGTAGATGCTCTGCAAATGGCTTCCTCATTCTGAAATGTTTTCCTAATTTTAATAGATTTTTTTTATAATAGGGCTAAATTTTAATACAGCAAAATGGATTAATATTTTAAAGAAATTGCATATTTTATGCATAAAACATTTGTGTTAAGAAGTAAGATATAGCTTTCCTACTAAAAGCTTTAGTGTTTGATTTTCACACATAAATCATACTTCAGTCTGAGATTTGTATTTATGGAATAAAATATGGAGTATATAGAGTTTTTTAAAAAATATTACTTGTAATTGTCCTTGTATGATTTATTGAAATGCTCATAGTGTTTTATATTTATTTGTAACAATTCTTCTCTATAATAGGTCTCTGTGTATCTTTATTTTGTGTACCAGAGGATAGTGATCAGTGTGATATTAATGTGTTCTTTATAAAACTGACATTGTAGGATCCTTAACTCTATCCTTATTGTCATTTAAGAAATATCCTTCTTCACAACCTGGAATATCTAGCTCAGTGGTGAATAGGAAACTTTCAGATTTAGTTTTTCAGAACACAAATGGAAATTTAGCCAATGTTCCCTAGAAAATATACAATTATCAGTTTCAGGAAGTGCCCTTTACAGAATTGATTGTATCGCTCTTTTTAAAATTATGGATGCAATTTGAGTTTTTTGTCAATTTGTTTCACGCAGTGTGATGAATGATATATGCTGGGCAATGTGACAACATCAGTTAAGTGTCAGATAACTCCAGCCTGGCCATATGTTTTCAGTGTTCCATAAATTTAGTAAGGATTTAAAAATATTTATATCATAAACAAATTGGCCCATAACTTCACATTTTTCCTGTTTACTGTGACACTGTTATAACAATAATAAAATACATTAAAATTTGTTATTTTCTTG
>PVJX010031910.1:0-20846 GCA_004027295.1 Dolichotis patagonum | reverse complement strand
GCGCTCACCCCGCCCTATCTTGTACACACCCCAAATATCACTCACAGTCTGTTTCCTCATTCTGTCATATTTCCTAGCAACCATTTGCTCCAAAACCATGTGTAAAAGTCACCCTCCATGATAAAAAGCTCAACTTTAAAAAATTATTTTATTTGCTCATTTTACAGGCCCAATTATGTATGCCCCTCAGGAATGACTCCGGGAGTTTTCTTTGCCTAGGCTCATTAGGTCTACAAATAAAAGTTTGTATATTCTTGCCTTTCTTCTTACTTTCCATCTTCCCAATTTCCCTCCTGAGACTTTTATCTCACATCCTGTGTTCCTTGCTAAAACCAGATTTACTCTGCCTTCAGGGGCTCTCTGCAGGCCTTTCTATCAAGCTAGCATTGCTTGTGGAGCAGATGTGTATGAGCTGGTGCACTGTGCAGTTATGAATCAACCTAGTATGTTCATCAATAGCTAATCTGATCCACCTCCAGCGAGTGATCAGAGAGCTGCGAAGTGAAGGCACAGTGACCAGATGCCATGTCACACTGCGATCAAATAGTCAACAGGACGCACACCCTTGGAGGACCCTTCCGAGTCAATGCTGTTCTACTACTGGCTTCCTTTTCAGAGGGTCCTCTGCTTACAGCTAACTTCTGCAGATCATTCAGAAGCATTTTTCCTATTAGACAGGGAAGAGCAAAGGTCCAGAGGCCTTTTTAAAAAAAGTGTTAGAAAATAATTTAGTAGGATCTTCACCTGAGGTAGGTCAGGCGTTGACAGTATGGAGAATTCAGAAGGTCAACAAGTACGCTTTGGACAGACTCAGGATGCCGGATGTTACAGTGATCATTTTGCAAGTCATTGGCTCCATTCCTCCTTCATGATACTGGTAGGCACTGTTTTGAAAACTGGTTCTAGGGTCATGTAAGTTTGGAAAACGCTTTTTAAAATAAAATCAGACAAATGTGTTAAAACATCTAACAGCCATCAGAAAGGTGGCAATGTGGAGATACTGGGGGAATATAGCTCTCAATTTCCTTTCACCTCTCTCCTCAGAGTCTTCTGTGGCCTCAGAAGACTGGGGAGTATACCCTGAGAAATACTATCTCAAAAACGTGAGAATGAATATCCTTCAGTGAGAAGCAATGATATGAAATTGAAGTCTTCATGGAAGTCCTGGGAATGAAAGGTTTTACAGTGTATATTCTTTTTTTTAGAGAATTACATTTCAAGATCTTTTATCAGATCTTTTCCCTCTCTATGCTTATGTGTGCTTTGGGGATGTTCCCTTTAAGATATAGAGAAGATAAAGAGGTTCATTTCCCAAAGACGGGCTGCAGAAGAAATGCAGGTTGCTGCTGACACCTCAGGAGCTCCCCAGCAAAGTGGACCTCAGTCTTCCCCAACATTTAGTCCTCACACAATGAAATTCTGATTCAGGAGGCTGGGTAGGGCCCAGGCAGGGTATAGGTATTTTATAAAATGTTATAGGTGTTATCTCTGTGAGTTCCTATCTGTCTGAATACTTGACAAATTATTTCATTTGATTAACTTGGTACTCTTAGCCAGGTGAAGGGTGTCACTGAAAATTTTGTGGCATAGCAAATGAATTTCTATGAAAATGCAAAATGAAGATATTTAGAATTTTTTCCATTGTCTTAGATACTTTTGGGGGGATATTTTTCCACGTCATAAAATTTCTTCTTCCTTCGAAGTGTTTCTCTGCCCCTTTCTGGGTCAGTCTGCCTCTATTCATTTCCTTGATTGACTTAGCTTGTGTGTGTGTGTGTGTGTGTGTGTGTGCGTGCGCACACACGTTAGAAAGCCCTAGTGGGCGCCTTTGTTTCCGTGTGACTTTGACTCCGCCAGCCGTGTGCATGTGGTGTCTCCGTCAGCTCAGCTGGGCCCCTCACAGCTTCCTGCAGTTTACACAGGTGTCTGGCTCTTCAGGCCGGCGGTCTGCTTCCTCCAATCCTCACAGGCACCTCTGGCACGCATGGCCTCCCCCAGCCCATGCATTCTGTCTGTCTGCCCTCTGTCCCACAAGGACAGGAATGCCGAAGGCTGACCCAGACAGATGGTTCAGAGTCCCCATCACGGGTGCTCCCATGGGGAGAAATCTCCCTAGAACCCTCCTTGGCACTTTGAACACTAGAGACCAGCGGAAGGTTCGCATTGTTTGAACGAGGGTTCTTGTTGTCCAACCCTATCTCCACTTCTCCATCTTTCCCCGCCTCTTTTCATGCTTGCCTCATTGCCAAACAGCTTCTCCCTTCATTCTGTTTCGTTTTCTCTGCCTTCCCCCCTTTTTAAGATCTGTCCCTCTCTCTTTTCTTTTAATTCAAGTATTTTTTCTCCCTTCTCTGATGGAGAAGCTCAAACTATTCCATTGTAAATGTATAGCAGGGAAAAACCTGAAGTTGTGAAATTTACATTGGAATGATTTCTGTAATTCTCCAAAACTGTTCAAATGGAGGCAGGTTCCTCGAGGTCCTGTCCACATCTCACCAGCATTATCCATACACCAATAATACATCTCTCAGTGTGGTTCTTTTCAACAATTCGCCCCAAATGGCACAAACCTAAATGTGCTGTGCCCTCTAAAACAGTGGGATTCACAGTAGGAGATTAAATATCCAGGGAGGAGAGGGAAAAAAATTTCTCTGAAAAATATTTACTGAAATGTTAAAAGTTCCAACACTCATTTTGGAGGATTGCTATAGGAATAGAGTGTCTGATTCCCAGAGTGTCTCTGCAGTACTTGCTGTTTGCTTTGCACACCCATTGTGTCACGCAGGCAAATGGTTTGTAGCGGTCTCATATCTACGTTCAAATTCTACCTATTCCTCAAAGCTCGGTTTAGACACCTTCACGCCCCACCCTTGTGAAATCTACGTTTAGCTCTCTCGAAACAAGCTTCATCTCTATTTCATCAGCATAAATACAGCCAGTTTATTTCTTCAACCAGACCATTTATAAGATCCTCCCGGGACAGAATCCTGTCAGATGCACCCTCCTGCCCTCCCAGACCGTCTCACATGGTATGGTATACACACAACAGGCACCCTGCAGTCTCCTGTTGAACAAACTTGGGTGAATTTAATGGACAGGGCTTGAGTGGCTTTGGAATCCTTGTGAAGTTCTTAGTTTAGAAACAATTGAGAATTCCAGATCTCAGAGAAGATAAATAAGAGAGAGCACGTAAAATGTCACCACATCAATGCTAAAAGCTTCACAAAAGCCTGGAGTTTAGGGAAGCGAGATCTCTCAGTGGAAATGCTAAATACCTAAGGAGAGATAAGGAAAATGCTGTCACTTCAGTCCATTTAAAGGGGTGTTAAATACCCCCCATAAAATTCTCTCTCTCTTGTCTGCACTCTCTCTCTCTTTCTCTTCCTCTCCCCTAGATTTTGGCCTGTATCATTTTAGGGCTTATTAACCTGAGTTAAATAACTGCATTTTTTAGACCTTTTATTGCAGGTCTAAAGTCTCTACCTTCGGGGGGCATTTAGCTGTCAGTGTTGCAGTTTTGCTGTGGAATTTCTGCTCTTAGTTAAATATCTTCAAAGTTGCGGAACCTTGCTGCTTGCCAATTCTCAAAATGTAACGTTCCACTTTGCTCACTTGACTTTTATTTGCTTAGGTTTTAAGATGAAGCCTTCCTCGGCCTGCGCGCTCGGCTCGAGGGGGACTTCCTAGTTCTGTCAGGATTCTGGCAAGCGCTCTGTTAGGACAGCAGGCCCTCAAAGACTTCTCCGGCCCCCTCAAAGCGTTCCGCGGGGTGCCGTGCACGTTTTGGAATATGGCACACAGCATATTCTCAGCCATTACAGAGAGTATTTTTGTTTAAACACTCAGCTTTTTTACTGACTGAAGCGGGTTTGAAGGCAGCTCCCGCTGTGTGCTTGGGTTCCAAGGCCTTCACCTGCCTAACTGCAGTTGCGATGAATCACAAGACTCCAATGGTCCAACGTCAACCACCGCTTCCCACGTGTGAGCTTTGAGAAGGAACTTAAATGCCAAATATTTCAAAAGCTTTTCCACAAATATGTATCTGAGAGCAGCTGTACCCAGGTGGGGAGCTTTTGAAGGGTAATGTGTCAGGACAAGCCACGGGAAGCTGAAGAGGTTAGAGCAGGTCACACTGGGGTTTGCTCCCTTAAACCCAGTCAGTTGGACGGAGTTGAGAATTCTGCAGGTCGGCAGCTAAGCCCTGTGATTCTCAGCACTGACTCTGGACCTGCAGATTCTAAAGAGCAAGGATGGGGCCCAGCCCACCATTTGAACAAGCTGGCTATCATACTCCATGGGAGAGGCACCCCAGGGGCCAGGAGCACTTGCTGTTTCTGTGGGACAGCCGTGCGTGAAGAGCTATGCAGAGCCCACGCAGAGCCCACGGTCCCGGGCCTCCAGCTCCAGGCCTTGCAGCTGTGGTTTTGCCCCAAGGATCGCCTCTTTCTGGAGCTGCACATCGTAGTGGGAAATGCCTCTGCGCACTCGGGAGAGAACGAGGGTAAAACATGATCATGAGAATAAAGGTGATCTGGGGGATCTCCTGCAGGGTTGTGAGGATCCCCAGTTTCCTTGGCGCCCACTTTGAGAAACCCCATCCTCTAATACAGACTGCTGGTACCTGGTTCTCTTTATAAATTGTTTAGGCAGAATCATTTAGAGTTTTTTCTCAACGTAATTTCAAAGTTCTTCATATACACTGGTCTTATTTTAAATTACACATATATATATATTGTCTAATTTAGGGCAAAACTAGTGCTTCATATACACAGACATGTGGAACTAGTAATTTATAATTATGCTGATTATTGTTTCTTAAGTATGATTTCTTTGTAAAAAGAATGAAAAATACACATTGGTCCTTCCTCTGTTGATACTACAACCAGAATGAACTCTGAAGGTTTATTCATAGGAAATTTAAAAACTCAATTTATTTTTTGTTTAAAAATAAAATTTAAAAATTAATCTTTGTACTATGTTTGGACTTTATAGATTCATTGCAGAGACTGGGTTTTGTCTGATAGTATTTGATTAGTTTAGCAGTCAATGCTTGTACTCTTGGTATCAGAATACTTGGGTTGTAATTGTAATTCTACCACTAACTGGCTATGTGAACTTGGAGGGATTATTGCACTCTGTTTGGCTTCCTTGTGTATAAAATATGGTAAATAACGATACTCTCCTCTTTCATCAGATTCTTGGAATGTTGGGATGAGATTAGTGCTTTTCAGTTTCTTAATGTGGTTGCCACACATTACAGATGCTCAACTAATATTTGTTGGACAAACATTTGTTGAACAATTTTTAAGTAAATCTTATCTGCATTGTTAATTTTTTAAAAATACAATTAATACTGCATTACAAAAGTCACTTTTAGGAGAGTGTTCTGTGTCTCCTTTAACCATCTGCTATTACATTGGCCCAGTTACTTGCTATATACTTTGCTAAGTGTTTCACATCTGGGCCTTGGAATGTGTATATGATGTGTTTTTCAGGTAAAAACATCAATTATCAGAGAAATGTGTGCAGCCACCCTATGTACCCTGGGTTTATATTCTACTCTGAGTCTCTAAATTAAGTAAACATATTGTGATATTGTTACAGCTTCCTCTAAGTTATTGCTTTCTTATATTAATAATAATCATTTGGGGATTGTGACCCCCATTTTCACAAAGCACCCATTTTGGAGATGTTTTAGGTACTAAGTTCACCTTCAAATTTTTCCAGTCTGTGTCTTCACTCTAAAAATGAAAATTAGCTAACAGATGTCACGAGACTTTTCCCTCTTCTATAACTGTTCTCACTCTCTCTACACCTGACACGAGGCGCATGTGCCTGAGAATGACCCTTGATTTCTTCTATGACTCATTGTTAATCATTACAAGGAATAGCTCCATCAGTTCATAAATTTGGAGCAAACTCAATTTCCCACACAGTCTGCTAAATGATCATCAGCAAGCTGTTCGGGTTGATTCATAAGCTCCAAAGCTCCCATTCTTGGGAGGAGACGTGAGACATATTGACAAACGTAGTTGCACGTTCTAGGTTTTTGCTCAAACAAGGGTTTCTTGATACTCCAGAATATAGAGGTAGACCTCCTGCGAACATCTAGTTCACAAACCAAACTCTTACAAATCAAGGCCACGAGGGAAGTGCAGTTAATCTACATCTCATGTTGCAGTGGGAGTGAAGTTGAACGACTCCTGGTCAGGATAAAGTCAGTTTTCTTTCCTAGAAACTACTGTAAACCAAGCTCACTGAGCCAAGGTTTGCAATAAACAGATGAAAATCCACACAACAGGGCCATGATGCCGAATTACAGAGGGCAGAGTAATTTGTAAAATACATGACATACTTTTTCTGTGAGACAAGATCATTACCTGGGCATTTCTTAACTATTCTTTCATATCTATTTTCCAGAAGATGTTTAGGATTAGGCTGTAAATTAAACAACAAACTTGTGATTTCATTGTAATTGAATATCTCTGCATTATTCCAACCTTCCCTCAGGAAATCCAGGAAGAGTATTTCATCTAGGTTGTTTTTGCCCTTATGAAAGAAATTTTACAATATGGGGTTTGGGGCAACATTTTTTTTCAGTCCCAGAAGTAAAACACAATGTGCTTATCACATTAACATGTAATGCAAGTTAAATCTGATAAAAGTTCATTTTTTCTGTAAAATTATTAAAAACCAATGTTGTGGTGTATATCAGTAGTTCATTTATTTTCATTACCAAATCGTAATTATTTTGTTGTATAGATACATCCTATATGTACGAGTGGACATCTATGTTATTTCCACTTTTTTGGTTTTTAAGAGTAAACCTGCTATGAACATTCTCATGTAAATCTTTTTGTGGAACAATATTTTAACTTCTTGTGGGTGAATAATTAGGTGTTAGCATTCCTAGGTCATACAGTAAAGTTTAAAAGCAATCAACAAAGGTTTTCCAAAGTGCCTGTACCATGTGCTATTCTATCAGAAATATATAATAGCTCCTGTGTTCTGCGTTGTTGCTCACATTTGTTTTGGCAGACATGTAGTTTACTGGATAGATTGGATTTAACTTTGTATTTCCTTAATGGCAAAAGATGTCAACTATCTTTTCAGGTACCTACTTTGCATCTGCACATTTTCTTTGATGAAATGTCTGCTCATATTTTTAACATATTTTAACAAGTTACCTTGCGATTGTGTTGTAGGAGTTACTCAAATAGTCTGGATAGAATTTTCTACCAGGCTTAATTTTGATTTGTCAACATGAGCCAGGATCTGTTGAGCTTGCAAAACTACATGGGTATCCAGCTCTCTGGACTTTCTCTTCGTTTACCTTTCCTCTCTTGATCACAGATTTACATCTCAGTTTTTAAATCGTTATTTTTACCTCAATCTGTGTTTTTGTCCCATGTGTTATTGACAGTACGTCTTGACTCCAACCTTGTAAGATGACGATGTTTTTATCTTCACCCTGCTTCCTTGGATTCTTCTCCTTTCCACCTCCCAGCTTCTCACTGTTGTTGTATTTGTCCAACAGGAAGAGCTTTTCATTTCATTTTACTCGGAGCTTGGTGAGTCATCTTACCTTGATGATATGTGCTCTTCAACTCTGAGGGGCTTTATTCAAATTATTATTTTATAATTTTCCTGTTTGAGTTCCTCATTCTCCTTTTCTAGATTGATTTTTTTTTCATTTATCTGGATTGAATGAACTTCTGTGTACCTTATGCCCTTTCTCTCACTTTCTACCTTTTTAATTTTACTTCTCTGGAGATTTACTCAATTTTTAAATATTTAAATTACATTATTTTATTTTATTTTATTTTATTTTATTTTAGCATTCACCTTTTTGTATTTTTAGTTTTTTGTTATGTTTGACTCTTAAGGATGAATTATTTCATTATTTTATTTTAGCATTCACTTACTTCTACTTCTAAAAGTTTTTATTTTTGTTAGTTTATGACTCCTTTCTATTTTAAGGATAGAACATTTCCTGGACTCCAAGATTTTAAACGTTAGATTTTTTTTCCCAATTTACCTCTATTTCTCCAGAAATCGTATGTATTTCTTCCTCTTGGTTTTTCTCTTTGATATTGCAGATTTTACGCACATTCCTTGTGCTTGATCTTTGGTTGTCCATTCAGATCTATGTTTAAAGTCAGAAAGGACGACAGATTTTTGAGGATGTGAATGGAGTTGTCAACCAGCAGGGTTTCCCGAAGGGGCATTAGTTGTATGTGAGAGGATCTAAATATGGGGATGAGGGCTTTCGTATCTCAATTTGTGGTAGTGCCTTTTATTACTCTGTCAGTTTGCATTATACCGTTACACCCTATACTTCTTGGCCACAACACTGGAGTATAGTAATAGCCCCAAGTTTTTTTTTTCTATTTTCTATATCTTTTCAGTTCTATCTTTCAGTTTACATTCTCAAAATGTTATCTGTAACTGCACTTAATTTATGAGTGACATCATACACGTTTATTCTATAATTTGATCTTCACATTTATGCTGTAAATATTGTGCATCATAGAGCCAACTATATGCTAGCATTTTATTTCTCTTTTGCTGCATCCAAAGTTATGTCTATTCTACAAAATAACAAATATTCAAATCAAAAGTTTGAATATTCTTTATGTTCACAATTGGTTTGTATTTTAGTTTGCTTCATAAATGGACCATGGCTTTCTTATATATTTGTACTTTTTCTTTATACTTACTGATCTTTTTTCTTTCAGGAAAATTATATGCTTTCTTCACTTTGCACTAATGTTATTTGATCTTCATTTGCTCCATCTTTGGAATCACTTCCTTTTTGACAATAAACTTTCTTGGAGCTGTGAAGTATTGTGCTAGGTACTTTAAAATGAATCTATAATAAAATCTATTGTATTCATAAAATGGCTTATAATAAAATCCGAAAGTATGTTTTCTAATTTGCAAGAGACTATAGTTTGTATACTGGCTAGGTTGATTATAGCAAGATCCATGAATACATAACTGGTGGATTAATCAACATAAGTTCAATATTTAGCAAATTCAATATTTAAGGGCAAAGTACTATCAAAAGTGCAGTTTTCTATAACACACATATGCATTCCTAAGGACATGCATGGGTCACTCTTCATGGGAGGTGATTATTTGAAAATCATTGCAAATACTTTTTCCCCTCTTGGGAAACAGACTGAATAAAAATTAAATTTCTTGATGATAAGATACAAAATAAGTATAAAAATTAAATTGTACAAAACCTCACATTCTTGACCAAGGCTTTCTCTTTTTATGGGTAACATTTTAAAACTTGTCCCTCATCTTTAAAACAAAGGGTCACGTCAACAATGTGGTTTTTTTCTTTTCTTTTTTGCCTTTATAGCTCTAGTTTAAAAACCGTTTTGCTTCATGACATACAGTTTTACTGGTAATTTTAAACAAGGCTGAATCAAAATATTTGGAGTTTATAATTTCCTGTTTATTTGGAGCCAAATGTTCTAATTTAGAATGTTGCTCTCCAGGCCCGCTAGCAGCCGCTGGTGATCACTATTAGTCTTGATTTCAAGCTGTCGTTTTTCTTATTATTAACTCTCAGCTTCCTGGCGTACGTCCTCCTGTTACCCACCAAATCTTCCTTGCCGTTCTTTTGCATCTGAGATCTCTGCGATGAGGTTTGACTTGGTGTAGAATTTTATGGTAAAAAAAAGAGGCGTTGTCTGTTTATATGTTTATGCAGTATTAATAAATTTTCATTTTACTTCACTGTGATTACAGAATACAGTATATAATGTCCAACTTATAGAAACTAAGTTTTTCTTCACAGCTTGTAAGATTAATTTTTTTTGAATGCTATTTGGGTACTTGAAAAAGAAGCAGAACAACTAGCGTGGTAAATATTTATAATACGAACCTTTAAATTATATAGTTCATATTACTTGCTGTCTTATTTATTTTTGCTTATTTGATCCATCAAGACTTAGTTGCCAACTTTGAATATGTTTCTGTTATTTATACTTCATATTTTTTCTTATGAATGATTTAGCACATTAAAATTGACATATTCTTATTAGGAAACAAACTCTTATTAGTGCAAATTGATCTAATTTGCCTTTAACATGTTTTGACTTGAACTTTATTTCATCTTATATAAATATTTTGGAATGTTATACTTAAGTTTGCAGTAGCTGTGTTTCTCTTTAACTCTGCTGAGTGTTATTTTTTAGATGGTGGCTTAGCAATTATTGTTATACCTGTATCTGTTCTTACTTTTGTTCCCTTTTTATATCCTATTTCAGTTGTTCTTGAATTTAACAGCACCATATTGAACATCATACACGAGTCATTCTATTTATAAGGAAAATATCTATTTTTGTTTGCTTCAAACTTTAATACTACTATATTTCCTAGTTTTACTGAATTGATAATTGTAATCATTTGATCACATGAATTATTTTTAAGTCTTGCTTTTAGTATATGTAGTACTACATTAGTATTATCATAAACATTGATTTAAATTATTTCTCTGATACCAGAAGTCATTTCCATCATTATTATCTATGTTTCCTCATCCTTTTCAAAAATTATTTTTTGGGTATAGATTTAAAGCAACTGTCAATTAGTATAATAATAAATTTGTATATGTCTGAAAATCTCTTTATGTTTCTGAAGGTAAAATATTGTACCAGAGCCTCTTTTCAAATGCTGCCACTCTATAGTCTGCTGGCATTAAATGTCAAAGGAAAAGTCTAGTCTTTATTTCTGCCTTACTATTAATAGTTTTAGGATTCTTTATTATTTCTATAAAACATAATTTTCACTGAAGTCTAAGTTTATTTTTTTGTTGAATTTACCTGATTCATGACATGGTATTTTAAGCATATAATTAGTCCTTTTTCATTTCAGTAAGATTTTCCTTTTGTGTGTCTTTGATTATTCATTCTGTTCCATTTATCATCTCATGTGCTGGTTAAGTTCCCTTTCCAATTTTATTGCTAATATTCTTCACTCTTGTCAGTTTAATCTCCTTGTTCTTTGCATCCATTCATAGAAACCTTCATAGTTTTGCCTTCTACAGAATTGATTTTGTTTTGATTGGGTGAATTCTAATATTTATTCTTCTCATTTTAATTTTAAAGCTAACACTAAATTTAGTCTTCCTTGTTTAAAATCTTCTATTTCTCATGCAGAAATAGAAGATTATGTTAGAAATATTTTATATGTCTTTTAAACAACTTCCTTTTCATTTTAGTTGGTTGTCTTCTCACCTTGTCTCTTGTTTCACAAATATTATTTATTTTTTACTTTTTTGAGAACATTATATAGATACTATTAAAGTTGATGGGTTATTTGTGGTTATTTCCAAAAGCTAGCTCCTCATAACATCTTATTTTATGCTGCTGCTATTGTTTTAAAGTTAATAAACCAAGGATAAGACACTATGCAAAATTTAAATTTGCTATGGATTCCCTCATTATTTTCTAGGATAGAGCCAAGGTTCTGGTTAATGTACTTACGTTATCTCAGCAGTTCAGTAATTTGGTAGCCAGAAGACAAGAAAGAATCACCAACTGATTCAGGTTTCTTGTCACTATTTAGCGACAACAACTGTGCCAGGGCCCAACTTTTGATGGCTAACTTCGTCTGTCTTCCGAGTGAATTATAGGTGGACTTATATTTACCTTCTTCTGGACTCTAGTGGTGGAGCTACATGTACCTTCTAGATTCTGATGCCTCCAGTGTCAGGGAGAAGTTGAACCCTGGAGAGAACATCTGCTTCTAAGTTTGTATCCCAGAAAACATACTTTTTCTTGCCCTTGAATTTCTTCACGGGGTTATTTTGATATGACTGTTCATTGAGGGAAAACTCTAATTAGAGATTTCTTAATTTTTCTTTGACAAGGTCCCCATATTACGTATTGTCTGATTCAGAATAATTATAAAGATGAAAGAAGGTTCAATTACAATTAAGCTAAATTCAAAATCAGGTCCATCTGAGATTATCTTAATCAACTGGAGTAGATAAATGGTCATCCTCCATGCGACCCGCCACTATTTTCAGCTGCTACCCCTTCAGTTTAGTGAGCATTACTAGGACTCTATGAGGTTACTGTTTATTTCTCATATATACAGTTTTAATAATAATCTTCAGTAAAACAATACTACTAGTACTCATAGATAACCACTTATTGAGTACTTACTATCATAATAACTGATTTCAAGGTTCCAGAATGAAAAATTTATAATTCCATATAGTTTTGGAAAGTCATTCTCAAATTTCCAGGAAATTTCTATCACTCTCCCCACTGATATTCTTGGAGAAGAGGAAAGACAACAGCCACTGCTTGTCTCTTTCTTGAATCTTCCCTATCTCTTCTTTCATTTTATTTCTATTCTGAAAAGATACAGGTTGGTCACTTCGTATGGGTATCTTTTGTTCTCCAATAAAGATTAAACTCACTGAGAGCCAGAATCTCATCTTTTCCATGTTTGGCATCTCTCATGGCTTCCAACTTGGTTCGTGCAGCTCCTGTCCTGACATACTTCCTGCCACACGCTAAGCTTTGCCTGAATGAGGTAATACTGCACATCAGTTTTGTTTTTCTTAGAACAAACATCTTGAGCCTCCCTTATGTGAGTTGTCACTAGAATTTGGCTTCTGATCTGATGTTGCTGTAACAGTTGGATTTTATTTGAATTTGAATTCCATATTTGATCTCAAGGAGTAGATTAAACAATTGGCTTTGGCTATATGTTTTTCCTCTCCTAAAGGAGAGTGAAAATGTAAATATCTTAAAGCAGATCTTAAATCTGAAGAGAGTTCTTGTGATGACACATTATGAAAGTAGAATTCAGTCTTGAAAGATTCTCAAGCTGAGCAGAGCCAGTCTATCATTCTGAGGGCATTGAGATGTCCTTTGCCCCATGATCTGCCAACACCTTCGTCTCTATCCCATGCCTTCTGTTTTTGAATTGTGCAATTATTATTTGATATGATTGAACTAAGTTAGATTGACAACTTTTTACTTACAAAGGAAGTTTACATTTCTTAGCCAGCTCCTTAAAGATGTGAAGAACATGTAGCAGGCATTATTTGTATCATCTTAAAAGTGGAAAATGGGAAGCAGAATTTTAAAAGGCTTCTTTTAATGAATCACAATCTTCTTAATGAATATTTTTTAAATAAAACCTAGGACCTGCAGAAATATCTAGGATCCCTGGTTCAGCTCGCTATCTACTCAGACTTAAAATTAGGTGGCACCTCTATTTTGGCACTGCTTATCTGATCAAAATTGGTCAGATATTGTGTTATAGAACCCCTTTACTAGAAAAAGAGAGTTACAAAGAGAAGATAATACCTGTTCTTGTAGCTCATAGGTACCTCCAAGGCAGTCGGTACAACTTAAATTTTTTTGATATATTTTTTACTGCTTACATAGCACCTAGTATAATTCATGGTTAATGACACATGCTTGCTATGAACTTTTTAACTTGAACTGAATTTTAGTTGTTCATTTTTGCAGAATTAGGCTATGTCTGAACACCAGTACTTAGCCATGAGTCGGTATGTCTTTGGGCTGGAGAGCAGGATGTCTGGTTTCTAAACTGGAACCTTCTTTGTGACAAGGAAAGAGCGGAGACCACTCAGCATGGAAGCTGCAGCAGGTTTAAAAATGGGTGATGTTGAGAAAGGCAAGAAGATTTTCATACAAAAGGGAGCCCAGTGTCACACTGTTGAGAAAGGAGGCAAACACAAGACCGGGTCACATCTGCACGGTCTGTTTGGGAGGAAGACAGATCAGGCTGCTGGATTCTCTTAACAAGAACAAAGGCATCACCTGGGGAGAGGGTATGTTGATGCAGTATTTGGAGAATCCCAAGAAGTACATCCCTGGAACAAAAATGATCTTTGCTGGCATCAAGAAGAAGGGAAAAAAGACAGATCTAATAGCTTACCCTACAAGGGTTTTAATGAGTAATAGTCACTGCCTTATTTATTACAGAACATTAATGTCTCATGGCTTTTTTATGTGTACCACAACTTAATAGATCTCATATACCAATATTCAGATCACGAGTGGCTGACAGAATATTTTTGTTGGATAGTCCTGATTTAAGTCAAATTGGCTTGTAGTTAAATGGATTTTTTTCAAGTTTTGATAGTAATTCCAATTTAGTAAATACTATCACTGTTTTCCCTTTCTAAATACATAGTTGGTTTTTATTAGTAATGTTTGGCTTTTCACAAAGATTAAGAATGTCATCTCAAAACCTACTGAAGGTTGGTATATATTTAGATTTATATAACCAAATACTGGGGAAATCCTTCATTATCTCAAAACCAAACAAGATTCCCTTGTTTCGATTTTTGTTTATTAGCCTGTTACATGGAGTGGTTGAAGACAAGGAAGCAACGTCTATATTTTTGGTTTTGATGATGCCAATTTAATTAGAATTCCTTGTATCTAAAAAGTGCTGCCTTTCACTTACTGAAAGGCTTTTTAGTGTGGCATATGCATAAAACCAGATAAAGACTATTCAACATTTCTCACATTTAATAGTTAATCTATAAGTTTAGATCTTTTTAAAAGCTGGCATGATATAATAGCAAGTTAGACTTTATTTTTGGTCAAACTGAGTTATTATTCAGGATAGTATTTAAACAGCTATTTAAGAACACAAGACTGAAACTACTATTGTTTGTGTGACTGGTAGTGGTGCTTCCTGTCACCTTAGAAGGGTTAAAGTGGAAGGTTGACCTGAGCACAAATTTGTATGTGACCATAATACTTAATTAAAAATAAAATCAGGTTTAAAAAAATAATTAGGCTATGTAATTTATAAGAACTTTGAAGAACCTGCTCATCCCAAAAGTTTCTTATTTCAGATTCACCTCATGCTAAGATATTTCTTTTCATAGTCATTACATTTAATTTTAAGTTGTCCTATAAAGTAAAAAAAAAAAGTCCAATTACCTGGTGGTTTTCAATTTCTTGTCTTTTTTTAAAGCTATAATCTGGACATATTTTTTAAAGCTACATTATATCTTATCAAAATCTGATTTGTTGAAGAGACATGTTGACTTTGGAATAGTATCTGCAGGGTTTTATTTAGCTAACACTTTGTTACAAATTTCACACTTTAAATTATTATATTGTGTGACCTTTGTTTTCCTCTAGTGTGTGGTGAGCTCAGTAAATACTAGGGGGAAATGATCATCTGCAAAACCTGATGGTTTATTATTTGATAAATTTCATATTTTGAAAGTCTTAGAGTTGCAAAGACAGCATCAATTTTGTCCTAACATCTGGGACAGCAGAGCTGCCATGTAAATAGAAAGTATATAAAGCTTCTAGAGTCATATTTAGTATTTCCAGAGAAAGAGAAAAAGATGCAGGTAAGCCTGGGCAGAGGACTGTTGTCTAAGTCTTGGAGTAGATTTGGCTTCCTGGGCTCCTCTGGGAACTCACCTCCCTGAGGCTCAAGGAGAGCCCTGTTAGGGCTACTTGTGGCCCTAGTCTCAGACCTTCCCAAGGAACATGGTACGGAGTGACAAGGCGCACTCAGCTCACAGCCCCACTGCTGAGCTTCCCTCTGCCCTACTGGACTCCAAAGGGTAAGTTTCCCCCTGAACCTCATGGAGGCTACACAGTTAGATATATTTATCTAAGATTCTCTCCTTGGGACAATATTTCATGATAAAGGGGCAGAATAGTAACTTGGAGATGTTGCACTTGTGTCTTTGGGCATTCTTCCTGCTGTGTTTAAATTCCAACAGCAACAAGGGTTAGGTATTATGATGGCCATGCAGAGGTAAAGTATTACTCTGCACATTCCTGAAACTGGTGTCTGTATTTTATCACACAAAGTGACCAGCAACACCTTCAAGCCTGCATCATAAGAGAAGGAGCACTGTTCTTAGAATTAGGAGTTTGACTCCAAATGCGCATTCAGCAAGATTTTACAAAGTCTCAATCTCTGTCACTTTATTTTTAATTACTAGAAAGATTAGTAATGTCTAGGTCACAAATCTACTGCATTCTGAATGAAAAAACATTGTGTACATTTCAATATCCTGCAAATAAGGGCATTTATTAAAATGCTATGTTAATCCTTAGATTCAAAACCTCTGCTTTCCTCCTTGTTTTAAATTATATTTTTTACTATTATGATTCAGCAGCAAACTAAGGAAATATTTATTTGCTTATTTATTTGATTGACTGATTATAATGCCTTTGAGGTTCAAAATTCTCTCATCTCTGAGGTACAGATAGTGGTGACTCTGTCAATAAAATGTGTCTGTCATTGTGTTCTTGGTCTAGAGCAGACCCAAGTTCTTTTGATTCCCTGGGAGATTCTGAGAGACTGTATTAATAACTATGCTGAGGGTACCCTTGAAGTCTGTCAGACACAGGATTCAAGGAATATGACTCAGACCCTGACTCATTCCTCAGGAAAGAAAACGAATCATCACAACCTGCTCTGGATGTCACTCCCATGGTTTCCGCACAGGAAATAGACTTGGGCTTTTAGTAAAAGAAACAAGGATTTTCGTCATCCCCTCCCCTGAGCTGACTATCTAGGAGAAAGTCCTAGGTGCAGCTGCCCTGACAGCAGAAGTTGAGGGGAGCTGGTTCTAGACTGAATTTCTCCAAAATACTGCGTAGATGAGAATCAGATTCCAACTCCTTTTCCTTTACGTGTTTAATCAGTTAGGCTCCTCCTGCATTTGGCCTTCCAATGATCTATGATTTAAACCTATTTAAAAATAATAACTCCATTTTAAACAACTCCCCCAGTCCACTATGGTGACTCTATTTCAATGCTCTGATAGGTGAGACTGAGTTTGTTTTGCTATGACCACCGGAAATATGAGATTACAAATGACTTTCAGCTCTTGAGCCCTTTCTCACAAATACCCTTTCCCAGTGTAGTCATGGCGCGTAGGAGTAGGCGCTCAGTAAATATTTGTTAAATGTGTGCATGAATGAGGAAGTTATGACTGGAAGTTTTTCCAAGGTTTGGGGAGAGCGGTTGCTGTTTTACCTGTTTTCCTTCTGTAGAAAGATCCCTCCAGCTAGGCTCTGGGCTTTCCTTCCTCCTTTTTACTTTTGAGGACCATGCTGTGTGCTGCTCATATCCTCACCGCCCAGTGCCCTCTCACATTCAGGTCACCCCTGGAGAGGGGATCCCAGCTCAGCCTCCAGAAGCAGGGCCCAAGGGAGCGCTGCGCGTGTGTTCTGAGCATGGAAATGATTACCGTAAAAGACATAAGGAGGATTATGGCAGGAATGCTCTCCAGATCTGCACATTTAGCAAGCCATGCTGTTTTGCATTACAAAATCACATTCTGTTCTGCAGCTCCCCTGTAGCTGTTTGGTGTTGGTCATGGATTTGTGAGAGACTGGGGTCAAAGTCAGCAATGTTTACAAACATGGGAGGAATGACAGCAAGGTATAGCTGAATCAGAATCCGATCTTTATGTGTTTTAAGTGGCTAGTCAGTTGACTTACAACCAGAAATCATGATCTTTGGCTAACACAAGGTGTTCCCTGCCCTTAAATGGGGTAACTGGATCAGATCTTGCTTATGCACTTCAAGTGCTGGCAAGTCTGCCCATTCCTCATGCCAGAGTTTCTGCCTAATACCTGGTAAACTAAGGTTTCAAGGAACCACAGAAGCCTGGAGCATTTATGAACACATGATGAATTAAGAGCCTGGAAATACCTGTAAACCATCTGAATGGGGCCTTTGGAGTTTTCAAACAGCCTCAACCTGGGTTGTCAGTGATCAGGAAAAAGCAGCTGCTGACATCCAGAAGCAGGTTGTGATGATTCGTTTTCTTCCTTGAGGGCATCATGCTCAGGTGGGACCACTGCTGTGCTTCTCTTCCTCTTTTCAGAAGAGGCACTTTTCGTGACTCCCAGGTGGGAATTTCGTGCCAGTTACCGCTTGTCCAGTGGAGCAGGTTCAGAAGCCACTGGCAAAAGTGGCGAGAGAGTTGATCTGGTTTTCATTTTTTAAAAACAATCAGAGTAGTCCAGGGACGAATCTGCGGCTTTGTGGGGGATATATAGGCATGTGATCAAGTCTTCCCTCAAAGAAGCATAGTGCCCATGACAACGGTTTTATGGAGACTACTTTTGCAATTTCCGATCTGAGTTCTATTTGGAATCTGAAAGGAGAGTCCAATGAGGGGTCTCGGTTACACTGTGTGCTTCCTGCCTCTCTTCCAAAAAAGAACAAAGTGCTATGGTTTTGGCATCACCAAACTGAATGTAGAGAAACATAACCTCTATAACACCACTATAACATTAAAACTAAGATTCCCATTGAGGGGGAGGATTGATATAGATGTGACCCTGGACAAAAAGCTTTTGGAGAAAATCACATCCTTAAAGGGGTCTTGAGACCTGAATCCAAGCTGAGTCTAAGTTGTATGTCTTGGAACTTAGGAGTGAGTATCCCACAGCTGGATGTGGGGGGTTGAATCAACTGGGTCACCTCAAGGTGCTTCCTCAAGCACTCTCATCATGCTCTCTGTCAGCCACTTAAGCCCCTTTCGGAGTGTTTCCTATAACCGCTGCTAATGGCAGAGCACAGGGAGAGAAGCAGAGAGCCGTGAGGAAAAGAAGGCAGGACAGCTGTATCCGGGCTAAAAGTGGATTCAGTCCGAAGGCTGTAACAATTATATTCCACTGTTCTCCATGTGGATTTCTGTATCACTTTGATCTCAGCCCAAAGGAAAAAGAAAATCAAAGAATGGAATAAAATAACTGCATGCAAAAGTTTCCAATCTAGGGAAGAAGAGACCAGATCAACATGTTTCAAAAAGAGTTTTCTGGACAGGCAGCGATGTGATAAAATCCAAGTCAAAAAGATCATCCAGAGTACAACAAGGACTCGGGAAGCAAGGCTGTGTTTATGGGATCTTTGGGAAAGAACCTATAGAGAAGTGATGTGAGACCTTGGAAAGAGGGACAGGAGTTACTGGAGCATGATTTAACTCTACAAGGTTTGCATCTTTCTGCTCTTTCTCTTTCAGACATGTTACACAACTCCCCATGGCTTTTCCCCCATAGGGATACCTCAACCTCTTTGGGTGCAGGACCACATTCCCCCTTCCCCTTCTAGCAGGAGGTGGGACTGAGGACACCCACCCTGGGGTGAGGGGTTCCTTTCTTCTTAACTCAGAAGCCCTGGAAAGGCAATATTTAAATACAGAAATAGACAGAAGTGCCAACAGAATTTTCTCGCAAGACATCTTGGTGTTGGTGACAGAGTTTGGAAATTCCCAAATGGGGGAAATGGTGATGGAGATTGGCCTAAGAATAATGGACCTTGTATAGGAAGCTCTGTTCTTGGGAGAAACTCAAATGGGAAACAGGAGATGAACAAAGCTGTGTTAAAGCCACTGCTGAGTTATACATTTAAGTTGCATTTTAGTTATTTTTAGTGGTTTTGAGGGCTCAAAAAATGTTTGGTATTTGTAAATAATATTTTTGAATCCAGACATTTTTCAAAAGTGATTTTTATTATCCTACACACTAGATCCTGAATTGTGTATATTGTATTTCATTACTGAAGTACCTGAAATAACTGTGGTGGGTGAAGCTTATGCTCTGAAATCCCCAAGGGGCTATATTTGAGAATTTTCCCTTCCTAGTTATTACAACTAATTTTCCCATCAAATCCTGTGCGACTGCTTTGAACCCCTCTCCCATTCTGAAGGCAGAACATATTTTCACTCATTCACGTTGGTGCTAATCTCCTCAGTGATTTATGAGGTCTTTAGGGCTTTAATTTTCTGTCTGTCAGGAGTCTTCCCTGGTAGTGAGTTGACAGTTTAAATTAGTGTTTAGACATGGCTTTCATAATGTCAGTTTTGTTTTGTCTCAACAGCCTTTTGGAATTCCTTCCATTGTACCTCAAGTGACTCATGGCAATAAATGACTCTCTTCTCTTTTGTTGTTAATCAAGGAAGAATGGAATGAACCACATAATGTTTGTAAAAGAGCAACCTTAATTAGTTCCCAGCTATAGCCAGAGATGCTTGTCTTGTCTCTTTAGCATATAAATGTAAGACATGATGCATTCAGGTGAATAAATACTGGTTTCCTAAATTTCCTAAAAAGCCTGCTTTGGTCTCCTTCCAAAAACACGAGGAATGATTGCCATAGAAACATTGTAAGGACTTCTACTCAAACTGGCAAGGGAGAGAGAGACCTCAGCTGGCTTCCAAGCTTTGGGTTGGTGTTTTGTAATTGACTGAATAACCTACCAAATGAAAGAAGGTCTCCTGAAGAGTTTCCCCATTCATCCTAAGCCCTTCCTTCTCCATGGGGACTAGTGGCAAGGTACACCCCAGGCTAAGGATGCTTTTTCTACCCATTGCCAACTACATCCTCTGAATTTTGAGTATTAAAGAAAACCCCAGATCCAAAGGGATCCAAGTTGTTTACTTCCTAAGGAAAATGGTGAAAGAAAAGTATAAAATTCCATTTAAAAAACCCTCAAGTATTCTTGGACATCAAACAACCCTTACAACACAGTCTTTTGATGAGTTCAGTGTAAATGAATCAGAAACATATGGGTAGCGTTTATGCTCCAATGCATACGCGCTTAAAATTTTGAGAGAAATTAGTTTAGTGAACTGTGTTTGGGTCATCTCCAGCATTCAAGAATTTGGAAAATCACTTCTTGTGAGAAAAGATGTGGAAGAAATGGTTGAGCACTTCTTGAACTGAAAAATGGGCACGTTTAGCGGTCCGTGTTTTGCTGTGTATCATAAACACGGTAGTAGAGGGCACAAAACTTGGAACATTTTCAAGAGAGGCATGTTGAGGCTACTGATGCAG
>PVJX010031909.1:0-20859 GCA_004027295.1 Dolichotis patagonum | reverse complement strand
CTGGTTTGTTAGATTGCTACTTTGTAGTGACTGATTTTATTTAAATCTGTTGTGATGGATAGCATCAAGTCTAAGAGTATAGGCAACTACACTGAAGATGATAAGATTCACTAAGACACCCACTCTGGCTTGATTATTACTTGCTTTTGAAGTCTTATAATGTCTCTAATGCTTCATTTTTATTAATGTTGTTATATACTGCTGAGACACCATGGTAACCGTTGTAGATCACCTCATATTGTGGTTTTATGTGACTTTTCTGCCTCATGCTTTTCTAGGAATTGTTTTGTTTTATCTTGCCTTGTTTTGTTTTTCCTGCTAATAGAGAAATGATAGATATACATGTAGAGACTCATGCATGTGTAGAGCTTATAAACAGTTTACGAGAACCAACTATGTAACACATGTTGATACGAACAACTACTTTGAAGAAAAAGAGACACTGAAATACCCAGTGCTGATTCCATAATGTCATGATGTGAAGTCCAGCAAAACTATCACTTTTTGTTCAAAGTGATCTTAGCTTGCTTTGCCTTGTTTAAGTTCAGCGCACATTGGGGTGTGGACTGCTGTTTTCAGGAGAATGAGAGACACTATGACAGCCATTCTTGGCTTCCCTAATGTCTGGTCTTGAAGACCTGTGGTGTCCTCCTCATCCTGCTCATGTCAATTCCATACTAGGTTGTTTCATGTGAATTCCCTGTATGTGACAATATGGAGAACTATTTGGAGGAAAGCAGGAGTCAATATGATAGAGAGTGAATATCTCTAATTGTCTAGTTTTGAAATTTTTGTCTCTTACATTGCTTTCTTGTGATCCACTTTGCTCTGTTTTGTTGTGTTTAATTTTTCCCTTTTGATATAATTGCATGTATATTTGAGTGGGTAAGATGGATGACCATATTGCTGTTTTTGTCAGATTGTGGAGCAGAGCCGTTAACAGTCTCACTGTTTGAATGTCTATTTTATATGTTTTAACTTTGTAATTTGAACAACTATTTCCAAGAAGTCAGTATGTAATTTGTCAAGTAATAATTTCTTAGGGTTTTTTTGTTGTTGTTTTTTTCCTTTTTTCCTTGGAATACTGTGTTGTTGCTACCCTTTATTCTGTTTTGTTTTGTTTTGTTTTTCTCTTTAAATAAAATTATTTAAAAAAAAAGAATGCTTCTCACTAACAAAATTCAACAGACCATTGATACATGCAGCAATCTGAGAACTGTCTCATTATGATGAATAAAATATACCAATTTTGGAAGATTACACATTACACTATTCCATCTATATAACTTCTTTGAATGAAAAAAGTACAGAAACTGAGAAGGGAGCAATAGTTACCAAGGGTTAAGGAGGGAGCAGAAAAAAGAGAGATGTGGGTGTGGTCAGAGAAGGACAATCTGGGGATCTTATTTGTGATGGACATGTGCTATAGCTTTATTGTATCCATGTGAATATCTCAGCTATTATGTTATCTTTAGTGTTGCAAGATGGTATCCTTGGAGGAAAATCAGATAAAATGATCACTACAATTCTCATGGAAAAACAAAGTTTTCCTAAACTGCATTGATAAGAATAAAATGCACCATAATCCCTATAATTTTTATAATTTGTTCATGACAGATGCTTTCTATAAGTCAGGTGTTTACTACTGTGATCTGGAGTGTGTGCGTAACTTTCATGGAAAAGAAGGAATTTATAACTGTGTACATTTCAAAAATGCTAAACAATTTCTTCTTCTTCTTCTTCTTCTTCTTCTTCTTCTTCTTCTTCTTCTTCTTCTTCTTCTTCCTCGTTGTTGTTGTTGTTGTTGTTGTTGTTGTTGTTGTTCTTCTTCTTCTTCTTCTTCTTCTTCTTCTTCTTCTTCTTCTTCTTCTTCTTCTTCTCCTCCTCCTCCTCCTCCTCCTCCTCCTCCTCCTCCTCCTCCTTCTTCTTCTTCTTCTTCTTCTTCTTCTTCTTCTTCTTCTTCTTCTTCTTCTTTCTTCTTCCTCCTCCTCCTCCTCCTTCTCCTTCTCCTCCTCTTCCTCTTCTCTCCTTCCTCTTATTCTTCTTCTATCTTCATCTTCTTTTGCTTCTCCTTCTCCTTCTTCTATCCTTCCTCCTCTGCCACCTTCTTCTTCTTTGATAGAACTGGTAATTGAACCTAGAGCTTTTGCCTCTGCCCATTTAATTTTTATTTTGAAACACGTTCTTTCTGAGCCACCAGGCTAGGCTCAGATTGGTAATCTTCCTGTCTCAGTCACTTAAGGTGCTCAGATTGCAGACATGTTCCACTAGAGTCAGTTTATAATTTTTTAAAGGAATTCTTGGAACCTTCATTTTACTGATTTGTCTTCTTCTTCATGTGATTGGTAGCACATACACAATTGTTTCATAATTTTTAGCTTCTTTCCCTCCTTTTTTGAAAGACAAATGCTCAACAAATCAGAAAATAATTATGCAATCAGCATTTCATGGAACTCACTTAAGACAGTGTTGACGTTTTCCAAATATGCTATTTGATACTGTAGATAAATAATAAAACCAAGGAAATTCTAAGGATAAGCAGTAATTTTTCAGAGGGCAAAAAGAGGAATAATAGTGTATTTCTCCAGAGTGAAAACAGTCATGGGATGCCTGTATGTATGAAGGAATATCAAGAGATCAGATCATTAAGGGACACAGTGGTTATCCAGGGAGATCAATTTTTTCTTGTAGCAGCTGGGGTTCATTAGAGAAACAGAATATGAATATATAAAGATACAGACAGATATAGATAAGATATAGGGTTCATTAGAGAAACAGAATATGAACATATAAAGATATAGACAGATAGAGATAAGATAGAGATATATGATATATGAGATACACACACACACACACACACACACACACACACACACACTAAATGATTTACAAGACAGGTTTACAATAGCACCCTGCAGAATCGGGTGTGAAGGGATCCAAAAGGGTCTCTGCACATGTTGGATGGCAAGCAGACTCAGTGAAGAGTCAGAGACCTGGTGCTCACTGCAGAACACCCGGCAAGGCTGTATGGGAAAGACCCTTGCAGGGTCTGCACTGCAAGGCTGAGAGTCAGTGCTGCTAGCCAGCAGACAAATATTTAAAGACAATAGTGAAGACTGTGGCTCCTCTGAAGAAGCCAAAGTAAAACTTCCTTCCTTTTTTCCCTTTTTATTTCATCCAAGCCTGTTGATTGGTGATACCCACACCCAGAGTCGGTCTTCCCTTATCAGTAAGCCCATCATCCAGACACACACAGGACTGCGCCAAACCAGTCAGCTGGATGTTTCTCATGGCAGCTGACATCACAGTTAACTATCACAGGTCTCTAACCAGCCCCAACCTTTTATTCTACAAATGAAGGAGGAGAATCAACTAGATGACCCACCTGACTATGATTACCTAAGTTTTACTTCAGGTATTCTAAAAATGTGAGTATCACTTATAAACTACTACAGTAACCTTTGACTTCAGTGAATACACAGCACATAGAGACAAATTCAAGACATTTCTGCAATGTATTTAACATCCTGAGTCATGGACCAGTAGCTACAAAGTCATTCGTCAAATCTCCATTATTTTGCAGATGGAGTAACGACCCCTGAATAACAGAAATATGAAAGATTTCTGGTCTCCTGTATCCCAGCATAAGTGACCTTGTTTTCTCTGTCCTGTCATGGAAAGTGGTCTTTCTACCTGTGCCCAAATGCAACCTAAAAGGATTTCACCCCACACTTCAGCCTTTTAAAAGGGACAATCCTGGGATTAATTAAAATCCTGTGCACCAAAGAAAAGCTCTCCAGAACTTCAGAATCAGTAAAAAAAGTTTACATCATGAAAACTCTGAAAAGTTCAACAAAGAGCTCCTATTTCTGACCTGAATTTAAGACAAAAAAGAACAGATTTTTCAGGAGAAAGAAAGGATGAGGGCTGTCAGTGAGGATTGTTTCTTTGTGGCTTCAGAATAAAATAATCTGGTTTGAATTGTTTTAAAGTATAAAAACAAATGGCATTCAGCCGTGGATCTTAACTCACAATGTAAGTTTTTTAAAAATGTAATTTTCACTTTCAACCCAATAGAACATCATGCTTGGCAGCTGGACCCCATTACTGGAGTCCCCACACGGGAAATGTCAACTCAGGCATTACTTACAATTGCAAAGTTATTTTTTCACTAAGGCCACTCATGGCTTTGTCTATATTTCAAGTGTCACCCTTCTAATCAAAGTCACTTACACACTGTCCCTTCACATGTAGAGTTTCACATCTTAGTATCTTTAATACCACAGTCTGTGATAAGTCTTCTCAATCATAATTGTGCTTATAGAACTAGAGATCCAGTTAATGTAGTCTCTGGCAAGGAACAATGTGCATGGGCTAATATTATTTATTCAATGTTATAATAAATGTTCAAAAAACAAACAGAAATGATTGCATACTGGTTCTAGCATGTAATTGGCCCCATATGATTTCAGGCAAGGCAGAAAGGATACATACACACTGTGCCGTGGAGCCCCTGTGTCTGCAGGGATGATCATCTGATCATGCTAAGTCTGGAAGTTTCCATTGTTCTCCCTGGCCATGGTTTTATTCAGGCAGGTTACTTTAACTTCTTTAAATCATCCTCAGTTGTAAAATGAAGATAAGCATGTCTAGAGCTGATGGACCACTGTAAAGATGTTGCAATGATATTAGGAAAGGTTTGGGTTTTGTAGAGGATTATAAAGAATGTTCAACAATTACACAGCCCAGTAACTTCTATTTACACTGCCCTGATGGAAATTATCCACTGCCTCTTTTTATTTAATTCTCCTTACACAAAACAGGGATTTGTATACATTATTTAGGTAGCACATTATGCGATTCTTGAAGACAGATATTTCTTTTAATAAATGATGCAGTAGATATAAATAATGCAGTCCAGTCCTGCTTCAAACTGAGTGACTTCTGTATGTATGATAGAAAAATCAACAAATGGCAGTAATTAAAGCAATTGGAAACTGTCTGTTCTGTCTATTTGGTGCCACGGGCTCTGTGATTCCCAAATTATGGACAGTGTGTTTATACCCTCACGTACCTGACACAGTAGTCTATATATCCTTAGCAAACAACGAATAGGTTTCTTTATATAAAAAAAAGATATATCTTAATCCTTCTCTGCAACCCCAAATTCTATGCTGACCGTATAGAAAATACTCAGTAGAGATCAACACATCCTTGTACTTAATGAACAGATACAAACTTCCTACACACCCGTAATTTGTCACCCCAAGTAGTGTACCATCAGAGTCAATGGCTATACCACATTAATACATCCTGCCACTTTACATACTCAGTTTATAGTCCTTTGACTTTATGGGGAAGATGGCAGAGAAGTCAATGACACACTTAGACAAACCATCTGCATGTGACCTGCCATGCTCTTCCTGCCTGTTTAGTCTTGTTTCCAACTACAGATCATACTTGCTCATTTTGATCCATAAATTTGAGTGACCAGCAACACCCTCACTCCATGCTTTTTCTGCCTGAGTGTCCTTCTCCTCCTGTGGAACACAGCATGAGTTGCATCTACTCTGAGAATCAGTCACTCAGTTTCCCAGGCAGAGGTAAACTGCTCCTCTTTCCACCTAGCATGGTCCCCATGTAACATCTCAGTGTTTTCCCCACAACTTCAAGCCTTCTGTGCAATAAAACCTTGAGTACTTTATTTCTCATGCCTGACAGGAGCTGCTACATAAGAATGACTTGGAATGAATTTCCCAAATTCAGTGTATAAGCAGAAATGAATATTCAAGAAGAGAAACCTTGAGAAATTGGCCCAATAAGAGAAACAATATGTAAGCAAAGGATATATTTTAAAGCAAGCAAATTTATGAACTATCTGACTTAACTCTACATATTTGTTTTATTGTAAGAAATAATGATTCAAACATATACTATTTACCAACTAACATTCTTAAAGATTATTTAGTAGCAAAATTCAAATTTTAAATCTATTGTGCAAAATATCTATCTCCTTATTTCCTACTTTACAAAAGAGTAGGGGACCAAGAAATGGAGGGATGGAGGAGGGAAGAAATGGAAAAAGAATTAAGGGTTATAATTTTACATCTAACAACTCACCATAACAAATATGTACTGCAAATGTGCTACTAAAAAAATAAAACTTTAAAAATATATACTTCATTTTAACAGAAAATTTTTCATAATGTTTATTAATATTTTAACCATGGTAAGACAGAAATTAGAATTCTAGAAAAGAAAAAGAAAATCTGTGCAGAAGTACCCATCAGAGAGAAAAGAGGAACAGAGAAAGACAAAGGGTGAGAGAGAGGGAGAGAGAGAGAGAGAGAGAGATTTTTCTTTTGTGGGTATAGTTTACTTTTATATTTTACATATTTTAAGCAATTTTTAAAACCGCCCAGAAAGATTCCCAATTTCATATTTGTGCTCATTTCTTGATTTTCAAACATATAATTCCACAGTTCCTAGTTGTAGTAATTTGCTAGTGATCTGAAGGAAACACACACACAAACACGTACACATGCACATATACACGCACGCACAAGTTTTATGAGTAATCTTCAGCTTAGAGCACAGTAGCTATGGGGTAACACCACTTCCTGTCTGACATTTCAGTTTTCCACATGAGAAATTTTACTGCAGTTGAATCAAGTTTATATATGAAGTCAGGTTTTCCACTACTTCACGAGTAAAATATGTCTCTCTTTCCTTTAAATAAGCCTCACTGTGTTTACTCTTGTGTTAATTTGGGGAATTCCTGGGTTCTTTTGGAGAGAAGGGGAAGCAGTATATCCTACTTTAAATGATAAAGGAAGGGCACATTAGATGACAAGTGTCAGCTAGCAGCAATGCTTCCTCATAATGGAATTAGTGTACCACTAGGTAGGAAGAACTTCATTTGAGATTTCAGGAATATTTTTGATAGCACTTTCAGTGAGAAAAAAATGCAAGAATATTTTGTGTAATGAATATTGTATGCTTCATATCTAAAACAATGCATTGTAGCATGCTTCCTGGCTAACAATGTTTGTAATAGATGTTCTGCAAATGCTTACTGAAAAAAATAAGCTTACAAGTGAAAAAAAAAATATATATATATATATATATATATGACAGAAACTTCAAGAAAAGAAATTCTTGTGTATCATGGGAAAAGTTGTTTAATTTTAATTCCTGTGTATCATGGGAAAAGTTGTTTAATTTTTCTATTAGGAATACTTCTGAGGAATATGAAGATAAGCTGCATTTTCTATAATATGAAACAAACCAGGAATTATTGAGAAGAGCTTGGTCAATATGTTATCACTCTGCTTGTTTACTCTTCTCTGTCATGATATGTATCAATATTACTAAACCAGCCACAGGTATGTTTTTGTGAACTTGATAAAGTTTCATATACCTTAGCTGTCTTTCTATATGTGGAAGACAGAATATTTTCTTTGCACCATTGATGCTTCATTATTTTAAATTGCTACGTATTTTTAGAATAACGACATCTAGATGTTATGCTATGTATGCAAGACTGTTAATATGGAATTAGAAAACTCAGTTTATTTCTTTGAGCCAGCCTATACCTCACCAAGCTATCTGAAAACAATGATGTTTTTGGACCCTGGGTGAGGAGGAAGGTGAAAAAGCAAAAAAAAAAAGACAAACAGTGATATTTTTGAATAAATGAAACTTGATTCCTCAAGAAAGTGAAGAAGTAAAAAATGAGAAGACAAAGAGATATTTTTGAATGAAACAAAATTGATCCCTCAAGAATATAAAGGTAGTCTATAAAGAAAAGAAAATCTCTAGTGTACAAACATTTGCTTCTGATTGGCCTGGGTTCCTGAAGAAGTTTGGATTCTTTCTGGTACTGAACAACCCTTATTTCTCAAGGAGGAATAAGTGTGGTTTTATGAAAAATAGAGAAAAGCATTCAGGCTTACTGTGGCAGAATTTCCAAATGCTTGCGACACCTGGTTGTCTTCTCCTGCCTGGGAAGGTAGGAAGACTTCATTACTTTTTTTTTTTTCAGTTATGCTGACATCATGTGATTCATTCAGAAATAAGACAATTCTCTAGACTTTCTCTTTCTCTACCACAAAAAGCCTAGAAACTATGTGTTAAAACAGAGTAGAAGCACAGCAGAAATGTACTATGGATCTCTCATAAACACAAGAAGAATAGTCCTGAAGTTTCCCCAGCATACACAGCACAAGGCAGAAAAAATAAATCAGAGTACAAAATGAAAACAAAAATTGATATATACATTTTATCTTTGTATGATCTTTATCTTATAGAGAATGAAGGGAAGACAATTCAAGAATGACTCAACAGAATGTCCTGATCCACCTTAAAAAAATTTGATGGAAATTAGCTGTCTTCCCATTGACTTTCTATTGGCCAAGTCCAATGTTGACATTGCCTAGTTAAGAACTAAGCACCCTAAAAATTGAATTACATTTGAGCAATTAAAACCAGCTTAGCTGAGTGATGTGAATAAAGAGTGTCTCTGTGAGCCAAGATTTGCTGTCATCAATCATAAACAGACATAAACCCAGGATGTAGTGGATCTTTGCAAAAAAATATTTATGTCGGTTACTATGCACTTGGGTTTTGTGGAATATGTCTGTTTTTCCAGCGGTTAATGACGTGGTATTTAATGTGCTCAGGTTAGCTCTGAACTGGTTTCTCGCTCCCTTTACTCTTTATTTTGTTTTTTTCTTCCCATTTCTCTCATTGCCTCCTTTTTTATTTCGATTTCTAATGACCCATCCCCATATATTTTGCTAACTTTGCCCCAATTTAGGTTACACAAAATGGCTAGTACTCAACTGCTCAGTTTTTTTTTTTTTTATTTTACTATTCCTCATTCACATACAGTTCTGACTCTGGTTTTAAAAATAATTTTTACAAGTTTTTGTTCAACTTATATCTTAGAGGTCATGAATAGAAAAATTTGAAAGATTTTGGAGTTCTGCCTACAGAAGGAGGAATCTGAGATTCATCTGTGACCCAGGACTCTAAATGGGTTGAGCTAAAATTAATCCAAATCTATGATTCTGGTAACCATTTCCAACCACAATCAACCACACATGTGTCTCTATTGTGTAGAAAGCACTTTAAAAATGCAAAAATCAAGTAATTGAAGAAGTTTTCTGTTCTTCATGCACCTCTCCAAACAAAGCTATCTCTATGAACTCACTGACCTCAAAATTCTTCTATCTAGCACATTTTTCAAGCTAAGATTAAATCCTTTGGGATTTGTAGATCCTCTGTATTTTACTATGGTTTAGTTTGTGATAATCTCACAAGAGTTTCTTGATGTGGAAAATAAGTAACATGTCACATCACAGAGGGAAGAGAAAGCCACAAATAACAAGTACTTGTAGAAAAATATGAAAAACAAACTTCACTAACTTTTGTCTAGGGCTAACCCAACACATGCAATAACAATATTCACATGTTTTTATTTATTTATTTATAAAAAATTTTATCCTACTAAGTAAAAACTATTGTGCTAGGTTCTGAGGTAAAACTGTTAAATAGGAATAGTTTATAAATTTCTGGGACCTTGCAGCTTAGAAGACACTTTGTGTGATATCATTTAACACAATAAGAAACAAAATAAAATGCTTTCAGTAACACACAAAACTGTGATGCTCTCAAGAATGCTCTCATTGGTTTTAATGGGGAAAGGTGGAAATGGAAAGTCTTCCTGGAGGAGATGATTTTTCGATTGAGCCTTTTGGAATGAGTAGTAAATAAAAGAAACTGGAAAGTTGAGGAATGTCATATCTAAATATCCACTCATCATAAAAATATTTCTCACGCTCTTGTCTGAACCCTACAACAAAGATACAACAAAGGAGACACAGATCTTGACTCAGGGAGTTTATTATCTTCGCGCAAACCATTAAAGAAATATTAACTTAGTATAAGCTAGCTGAAAATGAGCTACAGGCTCAGGTTTTCAGCACTAGGTAAATGCTTTTTTGTTTTTCTTCAATTGAATCTCTGTACATAGAGCATAGAGGTAGGGTAAAGGAGGCAGCCTGCAGCAGGGGAGCTTTTCTTGTTCAGATGTTTTTCCTTCCTCTGCTCTTGCTACTTTATGCTTGAACCATTGTTTTGGGACTGCCCACAGGCTTTCCTCATACTGAGTTTCCTAGACATGTTTTTGTCAGCAGTTTTGATGACTTACTTTTTTTTTTTTTCCTGTGCCAGGGATCGGACTCACACTTGCTAGGCAGGCGCTTGTGCTGCTGAGCTAAACCTCCGGCCCAGATGACTTACTCTTGAATTAAAAGCTTTCTTAACTTGAGACTCAGATGAGATTCCTGTCATTTGCATGCTTAGTAACAGATCCAGATTGTGTGATTTATAGTTTGGTCCCTTGGAACTGTGCCTTGATGCTCAGTGATGTCATAGAAGTCACATTTATCTGAATTTTACTTTTATCACCAATAATGATAACTTGATATATTTCAAATCAAAGCAGTTGTTTCTTGTGTGTGTGTGTGTGTGTGTGTGTGTGAGAGAGAGAGAGAGAGAAGGACAGAGGGAGAGAGAGACAGAGACAGAGACAGAGACAGAGAGAGACAGAGAGAGAGAGAGAGAGAGAGAGAGAGAGAGAGAAGAGGGTCAGGGAGAGATCTGAGGAAGAAAAAAAACTGTCCAAGTCATTGCTCTGAAAATTAAAAAAAAATCTCAATTCTACCATTCTAATATTTTGGGTTTAAAAAAATCAATTATGCCTTATAACGACTGACTTTTCTATTTAGCAGGAAATCTGTGAAAATTAAATATAAAGCCAATCAACAGTTGAAGATCACACATTCACATTGTCCAGGTTTATATACATCCTTAAGCAATAAGCAGAGGCTTGGGATTATTGGTGTCATCTTTTGAGATTTCTCAATATCTCAGGGATGGGCCATCCTTTCACGCCTACTAAGACTTAAGACAAAGACCAAGATCACTAAAACTAATACTGAGACTAAGGATAAGACTAGCAGTAAGACTAAGACAATTAAGACTAAAGCCACTCCAGGGCAAGATACTCATTTATAAGATCACCATCTGATAGTCACTTCATTATTTTCCTCAAGTAATAAACACTGTTTACTGTCATCCCAGATCCCCATTGTACCTCCCTTAAGTCTCTTGCTCTTTCTTCCTTTCCACTGCGTGTGCCATAACATGAGGAAGGAGATTGGAACTCACTGCAGGAGTCTCCAATAATCAACAATATAATCAAATCATCCAATTCGGTATGGCAAGAAAGGTAGAAACAGTTTAATTTACTGCTTGACTGAAAGAGTGCTATTTGACTCAATGACCAAGCTAACGAGAACCACTCTTCTAAGTAGCCAAGGGTGTGTGCACATAGCCAAACAATTTCAGAAAACTACATGGGAACATCTGTTCATTTACCCTGATGTAGACAAAATACGGTCAACTAAATGATTTGATATAATTTAATCCTAGTTAAAATTCTTAGGGGAAAAAAACAGTATAATAAAATCCAAGGATTTATTAGGATTTGGAGAGCTGACAAAATTCTGCCTCTACATATTTATCCAAAACTTCTTATTTCCCTTTCATGGTCCAAATACAAACTCAGTCATTTTTGGGTTTTACTTTGTTTTGTTTTTCCATTATAAGAGCAAAGGACCATAACAATAGTAAAGTAAATGATTAAGAAGAAACAAATGATTAAGAAGTAACAAAAAAGAAGTAAGAGATATTGCAATAATAGATTTAATAATTTCAGACCTGGAGTTTCATTCCTTAGAAACATCTTCAATTCTCTAGACCACTGTCAATAAACCTTTTAGAGCTTTCAGTCACTACAAACAGCCAAGTGCAGCATACCTGCCACAAGCTCCCCATAACTGCTCTAGACCATGATCCAAGATAGTCATATTTGTCTTCATAAAGGAGATCCAAAATTCATACAGAATAAATGACATTATTTAGGATTCATTCAGCTACAATAAATAGCTGTAGTTCCAACAGAAAGCACCACTGGTTTAAGAAAAGTGAAATTTGTCCTAGGAATGGAGACTGATTTAATGGAATCTAAAGTCAAAAATATAGCATAACCTTAGATGCTCAAGAAGTCATGCCCTGTCTCAGTTTTATTACTTTATGTCTACTTTTCCCTCTCTTTCTCCTGATTAGGAATTCATCTCTTCCTCATCCCACTTCGTAGTTCCCATGAAGGTCACTGGATGTCTTAACTTACAATGATCTTCTGGGAACTCAGACTAGGTCAGAGGCCTCTTACATGTAAATGCAGAGGCAGAAGGATGAATAGAAAGCCTGCTGTATTTTTTATGACAAGAAGTCTGACTCTGATTGCAAAAGGGATTTACTGTTGAATAAGGAGCTCAGGTCTATCTGTGAAATACAAGATGCCTTTGTCATACCAGCACGTCTTCACATTTAGTAGTTTGATGAAGAATTACAAAAATTTATTCATACTTGTGAGTCTCTAGATATTACTTCTAGGAAAATTCAAACTAAGTCAAACTTGCCCTACACATTTACTCAGGTGACGGGTATTGAGTTTCTATTTTGTTTTTGCACACTGGTAAGCAGGATAGTAAAAAAATGGAATGATGCTATCAATAATGATATCAGCTCACATTTACTGAGTATTTATTGCATATCAGGTGCTCTCCAGTATTCTTTCAAGTTTTCAACCAATTAATCCTCTCATATTGTCTTCACAGTATATGTGAGAAAACAAAACAGGAGATTGGACACCACAGTACATTTTCATTTCACTGAATCCTTTACTGGAAATAAAAAAGCATGCTTGAGAAATTCATTTTAAGCAAGACAAATTAAAATGTGAAACACATCTTGAATACCTTTTATTTCAACGCCTATGAACAAATAACCCTTCAGATTTCAGAATTCTTTTGGATTTTAAAATATTTGCATGAATTTTATGGGTTGAGCATCCAAAACCTAAAGACCAGATCTTTGGTTATGTAATTTGAATCATTTCAGATTTCAGAAATTCAGATTAGGGATGCTCAATGTTCACTAAATTTTATATCACAGGAAAAGCTCCAACAATTCCCTCATGATTATGACTCTCAGTGTGCTTTATTTTTTTTAAAGGCTTCTGAACAGAAAAAGTACCTTTCTTTCATTTGTTAATAAAATCATTGAGTTTGAAGTTCTTGCCTCTCATTTATGGAGTCAGTTCTCAACTCTATACATTTGGTCTCTAATGATTTCTTAAGAGGAAAGACTATTTGAGTAGAATGTTAGTTTTCTATGAAAATGATGATTGAAAAACATGAAATTAATTCTCTCACATTTCTGAAGGCCAGAGGTCTGAAATTAAGTGTAAACATTTCATTACCTCTGATATCTCTAAGAAAGGACACGTCTCTTCTAACTTCTGGAGTTCAGAGTAATTCTTGGCTGAGAGCTACATATGTTTTTCCCTGTTTTTATAAACGTACTTGCCATAAGAGGAAGGGTAATTTAAAATAATCTCCTCTTGATATCCCTAACATAACTGTGTCTGTAAAAACCCTATTCACAAATAAAGTCACCTCCATGGGTTTGGAGTTTAGCAAATAGACATAACTCTCTGAGGATCCCCATTTGATGTTCTATAAATAGCTAGGTAAGTCATTTTAAAGTTCTATAAGAAAGTTAATGACGCCTGCAGCAAAATACTAATATTTCAAGTCTACTAGAAGTAATCCCAACAGGTCCCACAATGCATACTGTGGAATGAAGGACTCTCATTTAAGAAGATAAGCAACTCTGAGAGAGATTTTTTTTTAAATGAACAAAGAACAGACTTTAAAACATCTACTTCCTTCTCTAAAGTAAAATACTGGCTTTTTAAACTGCAATTTTGGATTAGAAAACCAGATATTTAAACTTAATTAAGATCATGTGTTTCAGTTTTTCCTCTTTCTGATAGTTTTTAAAATATTATTCAGATGTGTTAACTTGGCTAAAGAAAGAAAATAAAATTACAGATAAAATGATTCTATAAATCAAAAGGTGAAATACATTTTCAGGGTAATGTTAGACTTGTATATTACTTCTAATACTGTTATATGAACTTTTACCTATCTTCTGTATTTTAAACCATAAAATTTTTGAGTATCAGAAATCTTAAAATCTCAATAAATTCTCACATATGTAGACCTTGAAATACTTGAGACTTTGGAGGGTTTTTAGGAGGACAGAAATATATTGATGGGTCAGAAAGATGATCTGAGATTTATTTAGCTATCTGTGACTATTGAACTCTAGTAGTTTCCCTGTGGTAAAAGATGACCAGTTGCATAAGCACTTTGTTCTTTGTCCTGAGGAAACATCATTTCCAAAAATGTGATGTACTAAGCACCAGCCAGAAGCATGGCATCCAGTTCCTTAATTCTAACATGTATCCACGCTCCATTTTCATGTCTCTATAACTAGGTTGGGTATTATTCAATGTTAAGTGATATTTGTTGGCTCAGAAGCCTTCATTGGGCAAATTTAGGTGTTCCTGTATAATGCTCTCATCTAATAGCTCAGTTGAGTAGTTTGTCCTTGTCAGACCGCATGCCACTAAATTTAACTTGGATCCTTAATTGTTGCTTCTAAAAGATTACATTCTGATATGGCATTGAAATAAAATGTTTTACAGAAGGAAAAGATTGACATTATGAAGACACAGAATCCAATTTAAGGTGGCAGAGACTGCCAGATCCTTAAACTAGATCATAAATGTTCAAAACTGGGAGAAACTGATATGATTTATTTACACTTTGAAATATTTTATCTGCCAAAGTTTCCTAGATGAACTTGAAGAGAAGTCTAGTAATTTGCAGTGATACATACTTAAGTGAAGAATGTAATGGGACATGTATATAAGACCCTAAGACACTTTCACAAATGATTATAATATCAATCTTGAGGACACTGAAGTCAATATAATGAGTATCAGTTATGAAAAGCAGCATGTCAGTCTCATGTTATACCTGACACTTTAGAACCACAGAATTCCTGCTTGTAAAATTTCCATAGGTACATTAGCTTATTAAAAGGTCTTCAGTATCTCATAATAAAGAAATGTACTTACCTTTGGTTATCATTTCCAAATATGTGTGACACTTGAACTCCTTTACCCACCCATCCACACAGAAAACTGCTACTATTGCTTACCTTAATGTATCTATCCTATGTGTTGTATTTGAGATTAGATAGTTATGAAATTTTACCTGATCTGCACTTTTGTAAATGCTATAACTGCAGATGCAGGAACCAAAAACAGAAGTTAAATTAAGAATGCACTACTGAGTTTTCATTAACTTACTTGCAGCCATCTACATCTTGCTTTTCCTCTGAACTGTTTGCCCTGTCTGATAAATAAATTTCAACAAAATTATCTACAGTCTCTTGTATCATGTTTTCTTTCAGTGCCTATTGCAAAGTCTATTAGGTAAAGGAGAAAATATCTGTTTTTTTTTAAACAGGCAATTGTTTTCTATTTTAAGCTATTCTTCCATTTTTTCAAAGCTTAAACTAATTTGTGACTTTCAGTTATAATGCATCAAAGCATTCAGTTAACATCCTTTTATATCAGTCACAGTTCCAGTATCATAATCTGACAGTCCAATGCCAGCCATCACACAGAGAGCTATGAAATCAAAAGTACAACTTTGGTATTCATTTATTAAGTTCCTTTCATGAGTTGAACCCATATCTTGCATTAAATAGAGCCATTTGAGCCACAAGAGGGATTATTTAACTCTTGGCCCTATATTCCGTTTCAGTGACAAGGGTGTTGAAGGAGGTGGTTCTCTTCAGCTTTCTTCCTTTTCTCCATCATAATCTTATCTCTCTTCACATGCTTCTCATCACTCCAGAAATAGAGTCATATTTGCTTGTATAGTTTATATGATGCTTCAAGGAACTTTTCTCTCTATCCTCATCTTTTTCCACTGCCTCATCAGTCACTGTACTTTCCACTGTGACTGATCTTTTTTAAGTTCCTTGAGTGTATTAGGCTCTCTTTCATCCTTATACTTCTGTAATGTTACTCTTTTACCCAAAGACATTCTTTCTATTGCTACTTCCCTCTTTCAAGTACTTCACCTGATTATTGTTTCAGTTGTCTCATGATAGTCCTCTGGGTAGAGATATACAGCCCTAGTCACCAGTATGGGAGTAGGAAGGTCCTTGTGTAAGTTCTTCAACATCTCATATTTTATCAAAGTACAATCATCATTCTCCTGTCAGTGGCTTCTTCCTCTGTATCCTCACACTAAATGTGGGCTTTTGAGATGGTTTTCCAGATGGACAATATTAGATGGAGTCATGGTTTATGTCAGTGGCCCCCAAGCCTCATACAATTATGGGCTCCATCAAATGTAGCATTTGTCATTGGCTTGTTGTATAGAGCTCAGACTGATGCTGTAAGTGTTTCACCCTCCCAGTGGTGGAGCCAGTATATAAGGATGGGGAGGAGCTGTGTTTATCTCTCTCTATCCAGTTGGCACCTTGCTGTTTGCAGTGGGTATAAATGGCTGCCCCACCATGCTATCCTGTCTTGGAGCCAACTGAGTATGCACTGAAACCGCCAACAACTGTAAGAAATAAACCTTTCCTTCCCTAACATTTGGCATCAGGTATTTTGTCTTGGCGATGAGTTAAAAGTAATTAAGACAGATGGCTTAGAGGTCCTATTAAATTCCAGTATTTTGCTGAGTAGAGTAGCCAAGTTTGAAAGGTACTATTCCCAGTGCAGGTACAAAATAAAAGGTTCCATTTGTTTGGAATCACTATGTGTGACATGGCATTTTCAGTTCCACCAATGCAATGTATTGGCAAAACAAATGTCTAACAGTTCACTAAATAACCAAGTCTCAAACAACTGTGATCAATGTCATGCTTCTGAAATTATTTCCAGTTGCACAAAGAAGAGCCTATGTTTATTAAAAAATACTGTTATCTAGCCTGGAGATCTGAAAATTTCTCTGTATTGCATTAGGTTCATTCTTAGGCATATGTTGACTCACTATTCATTTGCCTGCCCTGGGAAGATACAATCTTCTACCACCGAATGCAACTTTCTCTTGAAGTAGTGAATAAAACTAACCTCATAGGAATATTTAGCAATATTAAAACCATGAGGCAGGCTAGGGCTGTAACTCAGTGGCAATGCCTTAAGTTCTGCCTGTATCACTGTAATAAAATAAAAATAAGTTTAAAAATTAAAATAAAAGTTAAAACCATAATATATGAAGGTATGAGATTTAGAAAATAACTCTTCTGTGTAACTGTACTTTATTATTTGACTAATGTAAGGATAATGATAAACTTTGTGTCTTAAGAGTCCACTCTGAATGAAGCACTTTGAGTACACAGTAACAGTTAATCATCTAAACAATATTATATATAGGTATTGCTGTCCCATTTCACAGATGAAGAGGCAGAGGCACTCAGTTGCTTGGTGACTTGTCTAAAGATTTGTAGTAGATGAACATCAGACCTGACATCAGAAATCCCAAAACTCTGATTCTAAAGTCTATCTTGTTATCATATTCCCCCTCTATGAAGAAACTTTTCAGTGTTTTAGAACAGAGTATTCATTATTTGAAGAGTCAATAAGGAAAATTGATTTATTTGGAAATCATTACCTTTTATCTGATGTGAAAAATACTCTCCTTTTGGATCAGTTTTTCTCACTGGTCACTGATAGTGTTTACTGCCCAGATATACCACCAACACAGACATGTCTGTGGCAGGCAGGAGCCACTGTTACCACCCTTTCTTCTGAGGGATGGTCTCTGAAAAATCTTACCACTTGCATGCAGGCACTTCTCTGGACACATTCTAGGAGCTGACAAAGATCTGGACCTGGGGTTAGGCAGCCTAGAGATTGAGTCTTGCTTCTGTGGATTTTTACTAGAGTTGTTGGATGAAAGCTAAGTCATTTCATTTCACAAGATTGAAGAAGGAGCCACATGAATGATAACATGCATGGGAGAGAATCCTAGAAATGGTAGCATTGTTAAACACATATAAGGTGGCATCATTGTCCTTTGCAAAGCAGAAGTCTTTAAACCTCTAAACACCATGATTTCTTGTGAACATGTTACCCTCTATGCAGCAAGTGAACACTTTAGGAAGTGAGAAGCTTAATCATTTCTTTGTACTCTAACAAGCCCCTGGGTCTTAAACAGAAGCAACTCCCTAAGGATGGATCATGAGGACTTCTTAGTGATGGTTGTGTACCCCATCCCTTCACAACCTAAATGGCAATTTCTTCTTGTTGCTCTGAAAAACCTCATGGTCTATAATCCACACCTTAATTTACAATCTTATATCTTAATTTGTTTTTTTTATTATTATAAGTGCATAATAATGTTAATAATAATGACTTATTAATCATGTGATCTGTGTTAAGTAAGTTGCACTTTATCATTATCTGTTTACACTTTACAGCTATGTCATATATTATTATAATGTAATAATCAATCCCATTTTCACGTGTTAGTAAATTGAACCTGAGAGATAAGAACACCCTTTGTTGGAGCTAGGCCGCCACTCTGCCCGCAGAGAATATCTCGGGACCAGCGCTCTCTGGGCCTGCTGGACCAGATAGGCCCACCCTCCACCCCCAGAGAACATCTCTGGACTGGCACTCTCTGGGGCTGCTGGGGACAGCTAGGCCTGCCCTTCTCCTGCAAGGAACATCTGGGAGACCTGGAGGGCCAGAGCTGCCTGAGACCACATCTGCTGGATCTGCCCTTCCAACAGGAATACTGGACTACAGTAGACTACCATGCTGGCTCAATGAGAGGCTCAGGAACTCCTTACCCAAACAGAAAACCTCATCAAGCTTCAATCAGTGTGGTGAGTTTGCCCCATAAAATAGAGGTTTACAGTGGGTAAATAGGGGCGGAAGTGAAACTCCCTCCATGTATAAGACCTTGGCTAACCTGACAAGAGAGTGGGTAACTCCCTGCCCTGACACAGAGAACATCAGACAGGTTGAGGAGTGCGCCAATATTGCCCTGCCCCAATGTAGAGGAAATTAAAAGAACTTATGAGACCCCCAGTGACACAGTATGGCCTCAACTGACACAAACACTCTAGCCAGGGATACCAGGTGACCTGCCACAACCTGAAGATATAACAACAGCAGGAACAAAGAGTTGCCCTACATCAATACTTCTGGGCTAGTTAGCTCAGAAAAAATGTCGCACTCACCCAACAGACATGGTAGAGGAATTAAGGAGACTAGATCTCCTCTTCATTGTGGTACACAGCAATTTCACAAACATCAACCACACAGTAGAATCCTGAAACACACACTACAGAAAGTTGTGACTGTTGGAATAAAAAGACCAGAAATTTACCCAAAAGGTGAAAATGACTAAATAAAAAGGCAAAATGCAGTCCCAAACATCTAGTCCATCAGGGGCAAGTGCAGGCGATAATGAAATAGAGGACCCTAAAATTCATACACCAGAAATCTCTGAAAAGATAGCAAATGAAGTAAAGAAACAAACCCACAAGGCTATAGAGGAACTCAAATTAGAAATAATGTCTTATGTAAAAACAAAAGTAACAACCTTAGTAAATGAGCTGCTCAACATAGCTAGAAAAGAAATAGATAAATTACAGGAGCATGGGAAATTGATTGAAACTTTCAATGAACAATGAAGAAAACAAGCAGAATCTATGAAACAAAGTTGAAGAGGTATGCAAGAAGCAAAAAATTCTATTGAAAGCCTGCAAAGCTGTTTAAATGAAGCTGAGGAGAGAATCTTGGACCTTGAGGACAGGATTGCAGATAGAAATCTTGAAAAGGTAGAACTTATAAAAACAACAAAACAGCATGATATGACAATTCAACAACTACAAGATTATGCCAGGAGAAACAATGTTAGAATAATAGGCATTAGTGAGGAGGCATTAGTGAGGAGGCAGGAAACAATACAAAGGATATAGCTAAGCTGTTCACAGAAATAATGGCAGAAAATTTCCCAAACATGGGGGAAAAAATCAGATATACAAATATGTGAGGCATATAGAATGCCACACAGTCATAACCAACATAAACCTACACCCAGACAGATAATAATTAACATCTCAGACATACAGCATAAAAATAATACTAAAAGCTGTTAGAGAAAAGACACAACTCACCTATAAAGGAAAGCCTATTAGAATCACAGCAGAATTCTCAGCACAAACCTTCAGGTTAAGAGGAGCTCAGAGTGAAGTATTTCAAGTCCTAAAAGAAAACAACTTTCAACCCAGACTGAGGTACCCAGCAAAATTTTCTTTCAAATTTAATGGAGAAACAAGATACTTCCATGACAAAGAACAACTAAAGAAATTCATATCCACCAGACCAACCTTAGAAAGAGTGCTGAAGGATGTCCTAGGTAGAGATAAAAATGACCACGATCTCCAGAACAACAACAGAAAGAAATCACAAGGCTGGACAAGAAAATAAACAAAGGATAAAAACAGGAAATTAACAACAACATTAACACAACATGGTAAAGTCAAGCCAGTACATATCAGTGATATCCATAAATGTAAATGGGCTCAATTCACATATCAAAAGCAACAGATTGACAGAATGGATCAAGAAACAGGATCCCACAATATGCTGTATACAAGAAACACATCTGACTCAAAAGGAAACTCATAGATTAAAAGTCAAAGGATGGAAAGCAGTATTCCATGCAATGGGAACCCAGAAAAAAGCAGAGGTAGCTATTTTATTTGCAGACCATGTGAACTTCAAACCAAAAATGATTAAAAGAGACAAAGAAGGTCACTACATACTCGTAAGTG